>JAWZYT010004525.1:45000-92500 GCA_034508575.1 Petrolisthes manimaculis
AAAGAGTGCCACATGTACTAGGAATGAATCATGCATGCCTGGAGTGCCACATATGTATACAGTACAGCATAAACTCGGTGTGCTGCATGTATACAACTATAGTGCTAATTGCTAGATATTATATTATGTAACCAATCCCCATATTATGACGGAAGTACGAAATGCAGCACCAAGGAGGTAAATATATGTTACAGTACACTCGTTTGAAAAAAATTGAGGTTCCTTACTGGAGCTCTATGAACCCTCCAAGTAATCCAGGCTACATAACCCTTCAGTATTTCTAATAGGGAATCTGTTGCCTGGAGTAGTTTGGAGAATTCATAGAGCTCCTGTAAGGGCCCTCAATTTTTTTTAACTACGGGCCAAAGTCCGAAATCTGAAGCAGGCGGTTTCTGGATGACCAAACCATCACGTGGCCACACACACACACACACACACACACACACACATATCTCGAACCAATGCTATCGTCCAGAAACCGCCAGCTTCAGAATTCGGCGACTCATGTGGGCAAGAAACTATGTTATCCGAGTGTAGTAAAGTCATGGTCTAATGTACTGCAACCTGGTGAATAAAAGCGAGCTATTTGAGTTAATTTTATGAACCAAAATTGCACACACCAACAGCTATAGTTTCGGATCATTTTTCGAAGCCATCTCATTGGAAGGTGTTGCAGTACATTAGACCATGACTTTACATAGACAAGAAGCAGGATGATGATGATGAAGAGGGATAAAGAGCAAAAAGATAGAAAAAAAAACTATAATGAGAAACAAGGGAAGAGATCAAATTAAATACATAAAGTGGAATACTTACATAACCACGCTGAAAACAATGAGGGGACATGGCTGGAGAGGACAGAGCAATAAGTGAGAAGTGATGAAAGGCAGAGTACGTCGTGTGTGGCAAAGCAGGCTGCCCTATTTTTCTCAACATGCTAATAAAGGAGGTAAAGGCGGAGGGAGAGTAATGGGAGAGAGGTAAGAGGAGGGAAATAAATGGGAGAGAGAGAGATAGAGAGAAGGAAAATAATGGCATAAATCGAGAATAGACAACAAAAAGAGGGGATGAGAGATCGAATGATTCGAGATATTGGGTGTATGAAAAGAGAAGTAGATAATGAAATAGATTGAGCAGATAACGATAGAAAGAAAAACTAGTGGTAATAGACAAAAGAAACAGTAATAGGGAAAACAAGAAGAACCAAAGAAGTGTGTAGGTGAGAACGAGGGAGACTGTCATATACATTCTCTTGAGATTGGTGTTCTTTGTACAAATGCTGTCATAACTTTCCTTTCACTTCATTCTGTGTCGTGTGTGTGTGTGTGTGTGTGTGTGTGTGAGCAAGTGCGTGCGTGTGTGTGTGTGTGTGTGTGTACATTGTCATGAGACAAACTTTGAGGTACAAAATATTCCAAGCAGGTTTTCAATATCATTAACTATTTGGATTTCGGAGTTTTTCTTGTGCCTGTTAAAATCATACTTAGCACAAATCATAAACTGTTGCTTTTGGAGTACTGTATAACTTTAAGTATTTTGTAACCCTAATATGTCACTGGCGCTTCCCTCACTCCAGAAAAATAGTCTTGGTCTAAGGTAGAACAATTTGCAAATGTCGTCAGTCATTGTTTAAGGTTAAGAGTCACTCCGTAACTACATTCTGTCCACCACTGCAACATGAGAGAGGATTTATAACCACCTTTGATGATGTTTACACAATGTCGCACGGGTCAACACTGCCATGTCATACAGAAGCAGATCAGAACAATTTCACCCTCGACTTTTGTGAGACAGGTGTGACTCATCGGGAGCAGCAGCTTGGAAGTGAGGTGGGAAGGGAGGGAGGCTGGAAGTGAGGTGGGGAGGAAGGGAGGGTGGAAGTAGCATCTGAGAGGGAGGGAGGGTTGATGCAGCAGTTGGGAATCGGGGAAGGAGGGAGGGGGGGGGGAGGGGGGAGGCCAACTCGGAGAAAGCTGTTTGTAAGAAGCCAATGTAGGGGTGGAGTTCTCAAGGTGAGGACACAGGAAGAATAAAATATGAATCAGTCAAGAGGTATAAGGTGGCTTTGGTCTCAAGGTGCACTGCCTGCCAGATCTGGATTATGACCAATATACCATGGTAAAGTCATGGTCTAATGTACTGCAACCTGGTGAATAAAACCGAGCTATTTGAATTAATTTTATGAACCAAAATTGCACACACCAACAGCTATAGTTTCGGATCATTTTTCGAAGCCATCTCATTGGAAGGTGTTGCAGTACATTAGACCATGACTTTACTATGAACTACATGGATTTTGAGAGGCGTAGAATGATATAATATTTGTATGTATAAAATATCTGGTTGAGGATGATGGAACATAGAAAAATTATTTTTCTTCCCCTCTGGTGTAGTGTGTAGGAGGGATGCCAAAATAGGCTATATTTTGCACCATTTGGAACTTTTCTCATCAACTGATTTAGGCAGAGATGTGTTACAAAGTTCTGCCGGAGACAAAAAAACAATTCAAGAGATCAATGCGATAAAGGCATTAAGATGTTTGGCCACAGGTTCAGTTACAGGTATGTACAGTACACCCGAGTCCAAGAATTTGCTGACAACTTTATGTAAATTCTCGGCATTCATTGGAGCCGGAATGTACTATCGTGCCCAAAAGTCAGATTGTCACTGCTTTGTTTTTGCATGTATTCTCGAAATTAGTGCCGTCACTTTAAAGCTATCGATACGACATTTTTTAAATGGGTAAACACCTACGTGTTTATTGCATGGGATTCACCAGATAATTATCAAAATTTTCGATTAAAAAAACTGAAATGTACTCCCATTGGCACCAAATATTTGGATAGCACCAAAGAACTATAGAGCACCACCACACAAACTATAGTAAGATTCACAACATACGTCCATCGTGCAAATTTCATAGAATAAAGCTATTATGTAAATATACGTCCTATTTAAGTGACGATAGAAATTTTCTTGAGAAAACACAATAATTCATGTACAGTTGCGATGATCAAATCATATTCACCACCACCAGAGGTTAGGTTAATCACTCTACTGGTTGTGTTTCCATTATAACAACGAATGAACAGTTAAAGGAAAACAAATTATCCACCATCAGCCAAATGAATACAATGACCTCTGGTGGCAGAAGCTGCGGACTTTCCACCGAGATCGTACATATATAGCTTACAAAAAGTATATGTTATTGACCGACTCTCCCAGGAAATGTCTTACCAAATTGCTAGTGTCCGTGGTTTAAAGGTTTAAGGAGGTACAATACAAGTAGTTTCTAGTGATTGAAGGCTACTAGGCTACTGATTCTGTCGAGCCTTGCCACAAAACCGACCTCCTAAACTCAAGGAGCGTAGTACCTGTTTCTGGACACAGTAGAAGAATGAATTGGCTGCAATCCGCTGAAAGTATCTTGCATTCTTAGTTCCTCTTATCACATCAGCAGCAGCGATTGGTCGAGTTTATCATGTTTGTGTGTGTGTGTGTGTGTGTGTGTGTGTGTGTGTGTGTGTGTGTGTGTCAGGTCTTGGAGAGGATGTTGTACCCCTCGCTGAGTTCATGTCTGTGTTGTTGTTGACATGATGAAAGGGTGAGATAGTGAAGGGGACCAACAGCACACCCGTGTTTGTCTTCCTCTGGTTGCTCAACTTTCAGATTATCGGGAATGTAAAAACTTGAAATTCAATCTTAAAACCATGAACATAACCATTAAAAGCAATAATAGCAATTTTATCGTGTATATTCCTTGTACTGTTTATCAAAACACTGTTTTCGTACTTTTTTTGACTGGTTACTTACCTTAGACTTGCTTCTTAATGAGGAGGGGGGGGGGGGTGTCGTCGTCGCAGCGCTGAAGGCTACTGATTCCTTCATAGCACAGTTTGGAGGAATCAGAGTAGCCTACATCTGATAGACTATATAACAACACACCCCTTATAGTATTAAAGAAACCCTTCTCTGGATAACTATACTTTAAACTCGTATCTATATTACTTACTAACAAATGTACCCAAGCGAAATTATAATGTGTCACAATGAAGGCTAATATTACCTCGAGTCTGATCCGGTGATGCATATTTTTAACTTTTGGCTGGTGACCTTCGACCAATCCCTTAGTCTATAATAATGATCAACTAGCAATATTTGTCATCGGTAAAATATTACTACTATATGGTAATGGTACGAAACCTAGCTGTGGTCTGAGTATAAATTTTTGATGAACACATGACATAAAAAAAAAAAAAAAAAAAACAGTACTCGTCCAAATGCGGCTCGATCCCATCCCAAATGAACCTTGTAGTTTGTGTTGTCCCGTTGTCAGATGTCAGAATGGTTCGCGTGAGGAGCGCACCGATCATTTTTTGACCTTGGGTACGACTAGGGTTGTACGGTAACTTTCACCACAAGATTAGCCAGTTCTACGGTGCACTACCAGTACCTGTCCATAACACATGTCTATTTCATTATTATTATTATTTTTATTTTATTTATTTTTTAAATTGGGAGTGCTCTGTTATTTTCCTTCCCAACCATGATAGCCTAAATGGCCAGCAGAAACATCTACCATGTAAAAGTGTTATTCAATTTTAGTTCAGTCTTAGCCTACATGCATTTTTAGAGATATGTCGATCCAAGCCACTAAAAGATTTTCTTATCTAATCGTCCCAAACTCTACTCGTGTCTGGTAAAGCATGTTAACATTACCCTTAAGAGAACTGAACTGCTAGTTACCTAAACCCTGGCTACTATTAACGTCAAAAAATTAGAAAAAGATTAACAGGTTATGAAGTTGAAAGACTTGGAGAAGTCTTAAAAAGTAGTGTGTGTGTAGAATCTTTTCAGAGAGGCAGTTTATGGGGGATTCAATAGAGCTATAAATAAAGAGCTACACGGTGGAGGGTAGTAACTGTTAGGCTACACGACTTCAGAAAAAAATAAATACTTTTATATACGTACATATATCTTATTCAGAAAGCACGGTGGATAGAGCAGTAATATCTTGATCAGAACAACTTTGTTTGGACTTTGTGGTCGGTCGAGTGGCAATTAATGAATACCAAAAATATTAAGTCCGACTCCGGTGAATCAAGAAATAAATAATTATACATTGGAACACCAGTCATTTTAGGAAGTAACATTACTGAGAGGTTCAATAAACGTACAGTTGGCTCCACTCCCGCGTTTCTCTCCTGTCGTTGCCAATGTTGGGCCAGTCAGAAATTCGAATACCGATCCACAAGTTAAATTTTTTTCTAAACATTCATATCTCTGAGTGAAAGATATGAATGTTTCGAATATTTAAACTTGTGAATCGGGATTCGAATTTCTGACTGGCCCAACATTGGCAACGACAGGAGAGAAACGCGGGAGTGGAGCCAACTGTATGTGTAAGCTGAAGGAATAATGCAACTTAGTTTGACTCGAGATATTTTGTAATAACTTTGTTCACACTTTCCCAGTTTTGTCATATAATGTATGTAAGCATATGGTCCCTTCATATATGTGGCAACATTATTAAATTATTATTATTTCCGAATGACTGTTTTGCTTTTCAACATAGCGGAACTGATATATGTAAAGAGGAACAAGCTAGTTATTTATAAAACACAATATGTTTGAAAAAAATATTAATCATCAGTTTTATAAGGCAGGTTAGTGACAGACATCAAGCGTCACCATAAATGTCTACACTTGACCTATAGGCTATAATATATCGTTAACACAACTTAAGGGTTAAATACACTTTTGGTAAATCTGGAGCAAATTATTCCTCCAAACTCTTTCAGGCAACAGGACACCATTATTTTTGTTCATCTGGTCCTGTTTACTGACATACTTTGGAGGAATCAAGACATGCACTCCAATGTACCAAAAGTGTATTATTACCCCCTTAATTAAAGAACTGCATTGGGTCCCCAATTCCATATACTTGCCAAGTTGCCAGGCCCAAACTTCTCTCCTCCCATGTATTACCTAAACTCCTCCCTTCCCTCCCCTCTATCTCGCAGATCCCTAGCGGCTGTAGCCTATATTCCCTCCCGACCCTTCTCATCTCCCTATGATATGAGTTTCTTATGCTATTCACTCGTGGTACAGAATTAAAAAAAAAAAAATGGTTGGCCAGACGAGGATTCAGAAAAGTGTGAGTGAAGCCAACTGAACGCAGGTATATAATACAGTGTGTAATACGATGCCGCCAACAATAACATCACTGCACCAACGCAGGACAATGGGGCTGGGCCATTATTGTTATCGCATTTATTTTATGTTTTGTTGTTGCCGACAAGAAGCTAATTATCAATGTTGTCCTCGTGCTTATAGGTCCAATAAACAGCATTTCTCTTCATTCCTAAAAACGAGATTAACCTCCAAAATAGAGGCTTATACGTCTGGGATGATAATTATGCTTGAAATAATCTCAAACAATTATCAGGGGCGGTCCAAATGCTCTGTCGCTTATGAAGATTATTCTTGAAAGCTATGATCTTCTGAGTTAGTCTCCAGACAATAATAATGTTTTATGTGTTACTGGCTGCATGTTCATGGCTCAACAGAGGGTTACTTAAACAAGCGATGGAACTGTGTAATTATACATTTTTTATCACATTTTTAAGTCTTTTGGTGTGACTAGACATGTGCCGAAAAATACAATATTTACATTTCCTCTGTACAAATAGAAAATGAAATATTAAATTATATGAACACGATGCACTTTAGGCTTGCAATCTAAAGCCAGTTGAATTTCCTCTAGCATCCACAGTTATCAATCCATCTATCCATCTACATCTATTTTTTTTAACTAGCCTTTAACTAAATCTACCTGTCAATTTAATCTTTCATCTGTCTATTCATTCTTCGATTTACTTTGCATGATCAGTCAGAGTTTCAAGCACTAATAGATATGCTGGTGTTTGCATGTCCTTTGTATTCCTTTGCAATCATTCATCCATTTATCGACCCATCCACCTATATACAGTCAACTAACTTACTATTCATTCATGCATTAATTCACACTCAGACTCTTACACTCACTGATTCACTCATACATAAATTCAATTCTCTTTCCTTCATAAATTCAGTATATACGAATCATTTTTCTCACCAGGTCATTCAACTCTGTATGTGCTGGTAATTTATGGACCGTTCACATGATTTAATCCGTATAATAATCCTGGGAAGACACTGTTATCTGCACGCTAGTCAATATTTCTGGATTCTGTTCCCCCTTATCGCTGGCAGTCCGACCATCACTTGCTTGACTCTGGATTGGGAGGTAATTCACAGTCTTAAACTTGATCTTTTTGTCGATCATAGATAAAGATTTCACGCTTGTAGTAAGATCCATGCAGGTCATTCCCGAAACAAACATACACAGACACTCGCAAACTAGAATCCAGTAGCAGAGAGAGAGAGAGAGAGAGAGAGAGAGAGAGAGAGAGAGAGAGAGAGAGAGAGAAGCAATGAATGAGAGCCAGCCATATTGAATGACAATAGACATACTGCCGAGGGAGGAAAAGAAAAGGTGTGAGACAACATGATATAGGACAGTAGTTGAGGGTACATCATGTTAGACAAAGTGATGGTGGTGGCAGTACAGGTGATAACACTCATGGGTCAGGAATGAGGGACTGGAGGTGAGATAAGCAGGTGGTGATGGTGGTGGTGTTACTGGATATATATGAAAACAGCGTAGTAACTAAGGATGAAAGAAGGTTATGGTGGTGATGGAGTGAAGGTTATGGTGGTGGGTTATGGTGGTGATGGAGTGAAAAATTGCATGGGAATGAAACAAGGTGTCGGTATTGAGACTGTAAACAACGATGATATAGTGAGACACATTGGTGGTGGTGTCGGCAATGGTGATGCATACTATAGAAATGGACGATGATAATAGTGGGAGAAGATAGTGGAAGTGGCTGTGATGCAGACGAAGCGATGATAATGACGTGATATATGCAGCTGTTGGCGGCGTTGGTGGTGGAGGTATAGGTGTTGCAGGCAAGGTGTCGTGCAACAGTGCCAATTATCCCCGCAATGAATTAGCCATTATGTAGTTAGGTCGTCAGAGAAGCAGACGAGAGACATTAGCCAACGTCCGGCAGAGATATTAGAACAAGTCTAAAACATAATTACGGGTAATGAACTAATGCAGGGGTGTAGTATATATGCACTCCCTTCATGCTGCATGTTGATAGTGGTGGTCATAATGATGATGATACTATTGGAGGTGGTGGTAATGGTGAATGTGATCATCATCATTATTATCATCAGGCAACATACGTCTAGCTGAAGTTTACTGCAGCCAACCTTTGGTGTCTCCCCTAAAGAGTCTCCAACTCCATTACCGCTCGGTATGAATCAACGACTTGGCTTCAGTTATGAGCTTTGCAACTCATTCCTTGACCGCCTCCACAGTCCACACAAGGTCATCTCCTTCGAATACACCCTTGTAAATAGTGTCAGCCTTAAAATACAGCCTCTTGCTCATAATTATAGGCCTAGCTATGAAGTTAGTGCTGTGGGACTAGGCTGGTAATAGGTCTGCAAACAGGTAACTAACGGTCCAACACACTGCAGTGTTATCACGTCATCACCGAGATTACTTTAACAATCTTGTGTCAGATTAAAAAAGGGAGGTATGAACTATATGACATTGAAAGGCAAGGAAAAATAAAGAGGAAGGAATAACCACGAGCAAAGATTTAAAGAAATGAATGTGAGAGAAAGGGAAATGTAGTCATAATTATAAAGAAAATTAAATGTGGATAGTGTGAGAACCTTGTGTATGTGATGAGACACAGACAGACAGACAGACAGAAAGACAAACAGGCATACAACACAGACTGACAGACAGACAGACAGACAGACAAACAGGCATACAACACAGACAGACAGACATACAACACGCTACTACTGCCATCACCTTGAACAGAGTAATAAGACGGTACATTCCGAGACCGATGTAGCTAGAACAGTCAGACAACCGTTTATTTACAATAGTTCAGGGATTCTTTCCATCGATACAATATTCCATAAGTTAGTGAGTTTTATTGACAAAAGATATAGGCTTATACTCTCCTATTTAAACAAAACCATTGGAGTTTAATCTTTAATAGGAACAAGTTTAAGAGAGCGAAGACTGATGAATACCAAAACGTGTCACACATTCCACCTATTGTTCTAAAAAGTATCATAATAGCATGTTTTTATGTATCGGTTTATATTCTATGTTTGGGAATGTACAGACGATCAAAATGGTAAAGGTATTTGTAGAATGGACTGGACTAATTTTCCAAATGTTGATCACACGTTGTGTTGTTCTGGAAACTTGGTCTGCAATAACTGGTGTTTTTTTCAATATCCGATTCTTGTGATGTAAAATTTTTAAGGGAATTTTTAAAATTTCAAGATACTTTTATGCTGCCAGGAAGAAAATTAAAAACAGGAGTTTTTAAATTGATATGATTTTTAAAAGTGGCATAGAGAGTCTTCAAAAGCAAAAATGGTTGGATTTAGCAGAATTCGTCGAGAAGTTTGACATGAAAGGGAAAAAGTTTTAAATGAAAGAGGAGGGAATACCTGAAGTAGAAGAAGCTAGAACATTTAGGACACAAATTACAACAAACCACTAATATGTAAGTTATAGAGATGGTTAATATCAAAATGAAGGAGATGAAATATGCAGGGTGAAAAAACAGGGTCCATATAATATATATTATATATATATATATATATATATATATATATATATATATATATATATATATATATATATATATATATATATATATATATATATAGAGAGAGAGAGAGAGAGAGAGAGAGAGAGAGAGAGAGAGAGAGAGAGAGAGAGAGAGGTGCATTTAGACATTCGTTACTGATGTAGATTTGATAAGATGAGTTACAAGTGTCACCTTTTTTTTTTACATGTTTTAAACTCGATCGTTTGTGTCCACTTTTATCTTATTTGTTTGTATTAAAAGGGCTGAATGGAAGGGGTTTGTTTCGTGGCATGGTCAGGAGGAATCAGAAGCCTCCAATTAGTAAAAGACTCTAGTTAAAATTGCATCCTCGAACTTTCACAACTGCATACTGACCCAGCACCAGACAAACTGTATACTGACTCAGCACCAGACAAACTGTATACTGACTTAGCACCAGACAAAATGTATACTGATTCAGCAGCATACACACCACCAGACAAACTGTATACTGACCCAGCACCAGACAAACTGTATACTGTCTCAGAACCATACACTACACTAAGGGTATATTTAAAGGGAATAACTAATGAATACTCGATTTTTTCATACATTCATAAAATATATATATATATATATATATATATATATATATATATATATATATATATATATATATATATATATATATATATATAATATTATTATATATATATTGATGAATAAATATAAAAAATATATTCTTTAAAAAATGCTGGTTGTGAGTATTGTGCCGACTCAGTATTCAGTTCGTAATAATGCACCTCGAGTTTCTACCATCTCGACCATATATATATATATATATTGTTCAATTCTCGATGGGTTATGTGTCAGATTAAGGAAACAAGTTAAATATATAATATTCTAGTGTTGATATACACTCAGACCGACAAGTAGCAACTCCATGCACGGTGGTAGAGATGGGGTAGGTCTGGTTGAGAGAGAGAGAGAGAGAGAGAGAGAGAGAGAGAGAGAGAGAGAGAGAGAATAAAGTTGGAGAGTGAAGGAGGTTGCAAAGTGAGTGAGAGAAAAGAGACGGGGAGCAGGGACGGAGATAAAGGGAGCAGGATTGGATCAGGGAAGGAGAGGGAGAGTAAAGGAGACGCATGAGGGAACCTGGTAAGAAAGGGAAGAGAAGGAAAGGAGGAGAGTAAGGCAGCGAGGGAAAGAAAACAAGAATAATCATGAATGAAGGAGAACGAGAAAAAGGATGTGCATAAAAAAAAAAAAAAAAAAAATAGGTTCATAATAACTGTACAAGAGTGTTCGGAAACCACAAACCTCCACCATGGATATTTATAATAATTAAGGGGGTGTGGAAATAGGGGGACAGGCTTGGGGGGGTTTTGGGGGGTGCAGGAGTAAGGGGACAAGCTTTGGGGGGGGTTTGGTGGGTGCGAGAATTAGGGGACAGGCTTTCTACCCACCTCAAACTTGTCCCCCTATTCCCGCACCCTCCCAAGCCTGTCCCCTACTCCCACACCCCCTCAAGTAACATGACTTTTCACGGTCTGGTAGAGTTTATGAAATTCTTGATCCAGATACAGATCCGCCAGACCTCTCAAAACATAATCACTTGTTGCCAGTTATGACATTTTTATCAAAGGTGGTCCTCTAGACCTCTAGGGGGACCATTTTTGATAACATTTCATTAAAACTCACATGTAACATTTTGTGTAGTTCTGCTAATAGACATACAAATAAACAAATCTAACAACACACATCGCCTTGTCGTTGGCAGCGGTACATAATTATTATCAAGAGAAAATGTGTATCTCTCAGTGACCCCAATTAGATTCAAACAATGTACTGGATAAGCACATGAAAAAACGAATAGGATCCGTGTACCAAGATAAAAGACAGTGTAAACACGTAAACAGTTGTGCACGTGTCTAGAGCACTTATCACTCAACTATTTATGCATAAATCAACTACACATTAATTAACACGTCATCACACCATGACTTACACCAGCCTAAGTTGATATACTGTACAAACACTAACAACTTAGGCAAGCACACACGTACGCACAAACATACTGTACACACACACTCGACTGTTATGAACACGCACGTCAGGTTCAATAAATCATGTATACAACACAACACAAACATTTATCTCTCAACACACACAAGAACATATCCGTGGCCCACTCCATGTTGGTGACCTTATCTGAACCAGCTCTCAGTGACACCCTGTGACCTCATGTTCTCGTCTCCCTCCTATCTCCTTCTCTTTATTTTTCTCGTGTAAATAACTGTTAATTCTTCTCTCCTGTCACCTTCACCTCCTTCCCCTTTTCCTCTTCACTTTCCCTCTAGCTCTAATTCTTTCATTACATCTCTCCCTTGTTCCTCTCCTACTGAATCTTACGTCATGAAACAGATCCCCTATTAGTAGCATGGATTGGATTGGTTTCCTGGGGTAATTTGGAGGAATCAGTCGCCTCCAATATACCAAAAAGAGGCTTTCCCTTTAATTAAATTGAAGACACCGTTGGTGACCATCTCAAACCAACACCAGTTAGAACGCTATAAGTATTTATAAGTACAGTATCTAATAGACTTGCGAACAGCGCTATCATACAAGTAAAATCAGTGAAATAAGAAAACTGTGCAATAATCTTACTTCGTTATCGTAAAGTAGAAAATAATCGGATGAAATTTCGGAAACATACAAATATTTCTCTCCTGTGTCTTAAGCCGTTTAGTCAATTTTAGGAATGACCTGTGGGTGGAAATAAACGACTGCTGTATTGAACTAACGAGAGAGATGAAGAGACGATTAAACTAGTGACAAGAGTGTTGTGAAGGGTGGGAGTGAGAGTAAGGACGTGTCAGAATAAGATAATTCCGTGGAGATAACAGCCTACACCTGCCTAGTTATATAAACTTGGCTACATACACCTGTCCAATTAAGGCTATGAGTCTATAAAGTCAACGGTAAAGGGCGTAAGAAGAGCAGAGACACTTTTCTCTATATTTTGCTTGCTAACCAATCTATATATTATGATAATAAGTAGCCTATAATTGGAACATGAAACAATGCATACAGTATAGTTGCTTTTTAATGTGAGTAAATAGCAAACTAGATAAAATGCATTAACCCCTAAAGACCGGTTGACGAGATAGACCGTCATACGGTAGAAACCGGGTGACACCATATACCGTTACAGCGATTTAGCGCTATTTCGCGCCCTGTAGGGCTAGTTTTTCTTGTCGTTGGGCGAGAAAATACACTCACAATATCGATCCGCTACCCACTCAGTCGATTCTGGGACCCCACGATGGCTGGGCGATTTTTAAGTAATTGCCCTTGTCCGAATTTGTGCTCTAACGATCGTAAGACAATACCGTAGTGAATATATGTACGTGAGTGACACCATGATATTCATACAAGGTTACAAATTATTATTTAGTGTATAGATCATGACACACGATACATAATGGGGTAGTAATAAGAAAATAACACCACAAAACACACTCATACAGGCACAATTGATAGTAAATATACGTGTTTCCTACGGTACAAGTTGGTTTGTTTATCATTTTCTAAGTGACAGTTACACGATGATATATTCCTACAAGTGTTCATACTATTTTTAGTGTTGAAATCATGACATACGATACATAATAGTAGTAATACGAGTGAGTTGACAAGGGAGTTACGAGGGAAACTGTACACTAAGCCGTGGTCTAGTCTATCCTGCGCTTACATACAGACATACTGCAAATTCGCACGCAGACATGGTCTACTTAAACTCGCCCTATCTCCACAACTATTCATCGTACAGCCCTCCCGATGGTACCATTGGAAAGAGGAAGAGTTGAAGGTACGGATGGAACAATTTTGAAGTCAGTACACTATATAGGTTAAGAGTGTGAGCATTGTGAATATAGGGCAAATCGAGGAATTTTGACGCTAGCGGCAGGGTAGAAATGTCGAGGCAGGGACCCCCCCTCCCGGTCTGCAGGGGTTAAAGCAAAATATTATGAGTTGCCAACAGGCAGACAAGAAAAACTTTACATCTGCAACGGGATAATCCATTTCTGTCACATGAAGTCATTATCCCAGCCTTCACGTGGCAGATTTCCCACCTCTTTGTGCATATATAATTAACATACCAGTAGCGGTTCATCAGCCCATATGGCATAGGCTCTGAAGCAGTGAGTGACAATGTAGGCTACAGGACATATTAACAACGGCTATGTAAGTCCAACAGTAAACTATAGTGTTTCCTCACATTTTAAGTTATAAGGAAAAACTGAACGATAGCTATGAGATACACAAGTAATGGGTGAATACATTTTACAAGTACGATAAAAATAAAAAACAGACAAGCAGAATGAAAATCCGATTGCGAGATTAATTAATAGACTATAGCTAGGACTGACAAAGTGAGTTACTGTATGTCTGTAATCGTTTACACCTGTTCATACTACGTTGGAATCCTAAAGAGGTTAAGCGGGTATCAAACTGGCACTTTTTCCTGCGACATCGTGTCGTGCGACACAATTATCGACGACTTGTCGCGGGAAACGGGAGATTTCGGACGACGAGGTGTCCACGGAAACTATCGAAAACTGTCAGGGATTTCCTGCGAAAGGGAGAAAGTCGTTGAAAGTCTACAGTGGATAATATTGTATGGAATATATTATTATCGCATATTATGATTTAAGTAGTGTTAGGCATCATTGTTTGAATACAAAAATTGTATTCCTAGATCTTATATATTACATACACCGAATTTAACTGTTAAATATGAGCATGGAACATTGATTTCATTTCGGGGTTTGTTTACATTTCTGCTTTCGCCTGCCGCTTGGTCCAAACCTCTTTCCTCTTTTCTTCTTCTTTCAAAGTAATTGCACGTGCTCCAACAGCTAAAATTGTTCGGTTAATGCATGGCGTCCATCCTTCGTTATTTCGCTTTTGTGACATAGTGTTTTGGTTGTCCCGCCGCCCGCGTGGTGTCGTCGGTCGTCGTTGTTGTCTTTCTTGAGAATTTGCCGTGTGCTATTGTTTCCCGCGACATGTCTTCGAAAATGGCGTCGCAGGATACGATGTCGCAGGGAAAGAGCGATCGATATATAAGGGAGGAATTAGTTGTTGGTAAAGTGTTGGGCTAGTGAATCCTCCAAATTATGCCACGTAACAGATTCCTTATTAGTAACACTGGGGTTAGTCTGTTTCTTGGCATAGTTTGGAGGAATCAGTAGCCCTCCAATTTACCAACAAGAGATTCCTCCCTTCATACTTTCAAGCTGCTCTCTTTGTCAGTATACACACACAGGAAGCGTGACAGTCCCGTCCTCTTCACTCACTCACCCCAGACAGCCAGTGAGGGAAGGGAACGAAGGCAGAAGGAGAGGGAAGTGAAGTGGAGGAAGAGGGTGTGGAAAGGAAGTGAGGAGACGGGAGAGGATGAGCTAAAGGGAAATGAAAAGGATCGGAGTGAGGAGACGATAGAGGAATTAAAGAGGAAGTGAAGAGAAAGAGAGGAGAAATAAGAATGGGAAAAGAAACAGGAGCAGGACAGTGTAGAGAAATGTATAAATATAGAGAAAATGAGGAAAGAGAAAGGTAAGGAGAGGGAAAGGAAGAAGCGAAAAGGGGGAGGACAAAGAAAATGGGAAAACCGTTTTTTTATATAATTATAGACTAAGCTAACCCTATACGACACTACAATAACGTACAGTTGCAGACACAATGTACTAGGATCAATAGTGACAGTTAGGACCCCTCACTGAACATATTAATTAAGGAAAGGACAAGACATGGTTTGAAGAGGCAAGTTCATCCTTATATTGAACTAGCCCTTCGGGCGGCTAGGAGCCGCTAGCTCCTGCGGTGGATGCTATATGGAAGGAGCTTATTTGTTTCTTGGCATAGACAGGAGTAATCAGGCAGAAGCCTCCAATTTTCATACACGAGTTTTTCATACACGAGTTCTAAATAAACAAAGGATATAATAATACAACACTGATATGTAGCAAATGCAAACTGCACTACCACCACTACTACATCAACCACTACCACCTCCACTACTACATCAACCACCACTACTACTACATCAACCACCACTACTACTACATCAACCACCACTACCACTACCACTACTACAATCACCACCACTACTACCACCACTACATCAACCACTACTACCTCCACTACTACCAGCACCACCTATTCCCGCACCCCCCAAACCCCCCATCCCAAGCCCTATTCCCGCACCCCCCAAACCCACCCCATGTTTTGATTCTTCCAAAAAGAAGAAAAGAATCCTTTCAACAACTGAGACAAATTTAAAATGATAACGAAAAAAGGCAGAAATGACCTTACCTAGTTGTGTGTGTGTGTACGGTAGGGGTGTGTGTGTATGTACAGTATGCTTGTGTACCCTAGTGTGTGTTGTTTACGGTAGGGGGTGGGGGGTGCCCGAGTATGGGGACAGGCTACAGGTCGGTAGACAGATATAGAATATATAGATAGATAGATCCCGGACAACGTCGGGTATCGCTGCTAGTATATATATATATATATATATATATATATAATAGTACACTTTTAGGAAATGACTTCCAGTAAACGGCTCTCTGGCCGTGAGATCCGACTCTTACCATTCATTTGAAAGAACTCCCAGGCTCTTGGAGCCGGATCGTTCGACACATCACTATTCACTACCTAGTGCCCAATGCTCTCATTTCTAAGGTAAATTCCCCAGATTAGCGTAATTTAGGACTATTTGTGGTAAAGTTTTGATCATGTAAGGTAATTTTTATTCATCCCTCCGTCATAATATGTATCGTTGTACAAGAAAATTCATGCTTTCATATGGATCATACCTTTCATTCCTGTAAAAAACTAGTAAAATCACATAAAAATATCGTGCGTCAAGGGTTCAGAGTATGTTCATATGGTTACTTACTTCAGCCGGTTTTAAGGTAAAAAAGCTAAATATTTCATGAGAACGGACAGAGAACCCTGCTACTAATTCCCTAAAGTTCCAACATGGCAGATTTTGTAAGGGAGCAGAAGCTGGCCGTGGCAAGGAAAAAGGTAAATATATGACTGTTTTCCTCAATTGTGTGTTAATGCAGTGACGATATATTAATACTGATAACATTAGCGACGCTGTGGGCCAATTGTTACACCGTTTATAATGTCCTAAGCTCGTAAATAAAGGTAATAATTGTTTGTGTCAGAGTTGGGATAGATGTAAACAAATGCATGTCAGCTGATGCATTGCCCCCGTGGCAGATGACATATGTTTTATTTTTTTTGGGTGGGGGGGTGGGGGGTGCGATAACGATGAAAAAGAAATATGTTGGTGTGAGAGGGAGATAATAGAACACACACTCACACACACTGGGGAAGAGGGAGGTGGAGATATACAAAGAGCACACACACACATCTGGTTTTTACTTAATTCCATATATCAACAGATGTCCTCGTAATTATGGAATTTGAGTTTATTTTGTATTTATAGTTATTCTTGGTAATTCTGCATAAGAGGTCCACCTGGATTGATCCAACATTTCATGCATATTTTTACTTGTTCTATTGATTGTTGCCCATAACATTTAGAGGAGATAACTTTTTTTTTACCCTTACTTGACCTGACCTAACCAACCCAGGACCAAGGTAGACTATCGGGACCTAACCTGGGCAGACTATCGGGACCTAACCTGGGCAGACTATCGGGACCTAACCTGGGCAAACTACTGGGACCTAACCTGGATAGACTACCGGGACTATCCAATGTTTACAATGGCAGGAAAACACTGGATTTGGGCCCTGGAGAGCTGAAATTTTCTATATGCTATTATACCAAAAATAAGTGCAACCTCTTCTTAAATTCATTGCACATGAAAATATTACATTGTCCCCTTGTGAAATATACACAAATTGTAAATGTTTGCCACGTGGACCTTTTATGCAGATATACCCCTAACTTAAGGGATCCTGTATTGTGGTCAGAAAATTGGAGGTAAATGAGTCCTTCAATTATTGCCACGAAACACTACCTATATAGAAGGAGCTTGTTTCGTGGCATAGTCAGAAGGAAACAGAAGCCTCCAATTTTCCTACACGATCACAGGGCCATTAACCTAACCTGATTCCGAAAGGGGAGAAATTCCAAGGCTATTTTCATTTGACATTTCCTCGGCAAATACCCCATTTCCAAAATAGGGCATATTCAAATTTTGAAAATTGCCTGACCTTACCTAACCTAACCTACCCTAGACCACAGCAGACTACCAGGACCTTAGGCAAACTACTGGGACCTGACCTGGACAGACTACCGGGAAATAACCGTGGTATAGTACAGGAAATGACCTGGACAAAATACCGAGACCTAGCTGGATCTGGCAACACTGCTACAAATTGGCAATTCTTTCAATAAATACTGGGAAATTACCTACAGGATGAGGTCAATAGTTTTATTTCAATACAATGGGAAAACTAATATAAACTGGAAAGGCAAAATTACCTTAACTCATTTATAGCCTGAGTTATGTAGATAGACTGGGTTGAAGAGTTATAAAACCATTAAAGGAGGCTAACAATTCCTCCAAATAAGATGCTTCCAGTGTTACAAATAGAGTATCTGTTTCGTGGTATAATTTGGAGGAATCACTACGTAAACCATCACTTTACCAACAACAGATTCCTCCCTTAATTTATTGAACAAACTATCTATCCATTAAGCTGTAACAGTGCTGATAAACAATCATTATCTTACACTACTTTGGTGTCATAAGCTGTAACAGTGCTGAAAAATTATTATGTACCCAGTGTGTTCAGACAGTTTTATATCACCTATCATTTTTAGATGTACCGGTACCGGTACTGCTGATATGCTTATGATTATATTCTGGATTATACTATTCATCAATCATTGTGGTTTAGCATTTTATATATACGGTAATTATCATGCAATTTTTCAGTTACGACAGTTTCAAAAGAAAAAAAGTACAAGACGAGTGACTGGAAGCAGCAGCAAGGAGGGCACCCCAGAGGTTAGTTTATTTGCTCTGAATTATTTGTGTGATAACCCTTCATTGCAGTACTAATGACAGGAGGTACAGTTGCTGACACATGATAATCATACTTGTCTATGGATATATGTAAAACTTATATAGGGTATTGATACTAACATCATTGAGTTCTTGGATTCGTAAATTAGAGCCTCATGCAGGACAATATATGGTATTCAGAGACAAGCAAGATATACCAAACCTTTTTCTTGTTTACTAATAACAGATTACCTATTTTTCTGCAGGAGAATGTTCTTGAAGACTCTACACTGCTCTCAGAGTCGGGTACACTGTCCTCTCGTGCATCATCAACTGACTTGGCATCTGAGGAATTTGTAGAACTGGCAGCTGAACCTATTGTAGAGACAGATGGTCAGACTCACATTACTCTGGGAAATGGTAGAACTGAGGTGAAGGAGACAGTATATGATTCCCAACATAACTCATCCTCCTACTTGACCAGACAGCAGCAAGCAGGGAGTTATATGGCGTCATCCCCAGGCCAAGTTCATGGAAATATCGGAGGAGGTCAGAATGAACTCCATACATCTCAAGAATGTACTGATTCTTTTGATGTCCAAATTACCCCAGCCATACCTAGTAACACTCATCAGGTGGATGTAATGCAGCATCAGAGTAGCACCAGTTTTCCCTTCCAGCCAGGATTAAGTATAAACTATATGAATCATATTGATCACACAGCACAAGAACCATTAGCAGAACCTGAGTGTGTGAGTAATGTTCCAGCCCAAGAGGAAACAGTAGGAGCAGAAAGTGTCACACAAGCTACCATCATCCATCCAGCAGAGAGAGAGATACCAACCACTATAAAAAATATTGTGGTGCCAAGTGTAACTGTTCCTGTGACCCTGAGTGATGCCAAGTTACTTGAAAATAACATGCTGTCAGGAACAGGTGTTTCTCAAACTACATTTGATGCTGGTTTACTTGAAAACAATATAACAACATCAACCATAGGTGTTGTGGAAACCTGTGGTGAGGTTCATGAAAACAATGTGGTGTTGAATTCAAGTGTTCCTGAATCTTCCAGCGATTATGGACAACCTGACCCAACTGACGGAGGGGAGGGAGGAGAGGCTGGGTCAGTGAGCTCCGAGACCACTGCCAGTGTAACCACCGCCATTCATGTGGCAGGCAGCGATACTCACACTGGACTTAAGTCATCATCAGAGAGTTTACGCCAAATATCACTCCAGCTTAGTGGCCTCATGAATGACAGTGGGACTTCAGGTTGGTAGGGAAAAAGCTAATGTATAAATGATAACATATAAAGAGGAGCTAGCTGTTTTTGACATACCGGTACAGTAATTATGTTCCTACCTCTTTAAACATGTCTTCAGGTCAGTTCCCTGAATAAACAATGTTAGTAGTGAAATTTTGTCAATTAAGGTTCCTCATTAAAGGGTGTTTGTATTCAGTCCCAAAACTTCATATTTATTAAGCATATACCGGTAACCTTAAATATAAAATTGATTGCTGCATATGTACTGTAATCAGTATGCATATTATCCCTTTCCTGAGCCCTTGGCAAGTACATTGTCTTGTATCCCAGGTTGTGCAATTGTTTCACATCATTCAGCCTGGCTCATTCAAGCCTCTGACAGGCCTGGATGAAGTGCATAAATATTATACTGAACATAATTATTATAATTTATTCATTGTTGTCGGTACATTACAGCTCCAGTGACCATGGACTCAACGGTGAGTGAGCTGGAACGGCGAAATAGTGAGCTGGCTGCACTACTACTCCAGGAAACACAGCAGTCACAGCAACAAGCACAGCAGATAGTACATTTGGTATGTCCTCTAACAGAATTTACATTGAACATATATATTGGAAGCTTTAAATAATGATGACTTTGGGCCATATCAGGAACATTCATGATGTATATAATGTCTTCGTACCGGCATGATGACTCGATAGACAAATATTCCGCAGAAAAGCCAGCTGGAACGTATGGAGGCCGAGCTAAGTGGTGCCCATGCCATGCTCAATCCAGCAAGGGTTGGTGGGGGAGCGAGGGAAGTTGAGAGTCTGAGAGAGCAACTGCAGGTCCACATTCAGACTATTGGTATCCTGGTGGCAGAGAAGTCAGAGTTGCAGTCCTCCCTCACTCATGCCACCCATTCACTCAATCAGAAAGCAGGTACAGTATGTAGGGTAAATTGGGTACAGAATTATTAGAATTGTTTGCATGTTTCTAGTTGAGCAGCCACATACAGTAGTCCCTCCGATTTTGCAACAATTAGGGGGACACTTGGGACCTCAAAATACGATTTTGCAAAATTGAAACAATTAACTTTATGGGGAAAATTGAATATGATGGACATCTCATCACCGATGGCTGATTTTTCGTGATTTTAGTCATTTTTCGCCATAACAATTATACATTATATGCATCCTACAATAAAGAAAGATAAAAAAATACAGAAAAATTATCATTATCTAAAAAAAAATATATTCACTGTACCTTACTGATAGCGAGAGCGTGGGATAATTCGTAAGCACACGTGTTAAACTGAACAATAGATGCGCTGATGCGTAAAGATACAGGCTTGGGGGCAGGTCGCAGGCCGCTTCATGTCTAGGTTATCATATTTTCTGCATTTTTTAGGGTTTCAGTTGCAAAATTGGAGGGACTACTGTATTTTCCATGTTATTTTTTTTAATTCATAAAGAATATTAGGCAGAAGATTAATTTATTTTCTTGTAGTTGTTAGTTTTATTAAATTTGGTGGATGGGTTTGTAGCCTTTCTTTTCAAGGCATAAATTGGAGGAATCAGTAGCCTTCCAGTTTGTTAACAAGGAATCATCATCCTCAACAGTTCTTCATGAATTATTTTTGTTCTGCAGCTCAGATAATTAAACTTTCACCCATACATGCATAAACTGAACCTACTGTATACATTACATAGGGCAGGTAACTGAACTTCCACTTGTGTCTGGATAAAATTATATTACTTTTACAGGGCAGGTAACTGAACTGGAGGGTCGGCTGGACGCAGCAAGACACCGGGCTAGTAATGCTGAGGCTGAGGCAAGGGACTCCACCACTCAACTTCAGGCTGCTAGGGACTCACTGGCTACTCTCACCAAGGAACTGGATACCACCAGGACCACAGGCTTCAAAAATAGGTGAGCACTTGAGTCCAGTAATTACCGGCATTAAAGTTCTAAAACCTTATGTTGCTGTGTGTTGAAACTTTGTGTCAGTGCTTGATGATTGAGTTCATGAGTCATTAATAGCTTGTAAATGCTGACTGTTTTTTCATATTGCAGTAAGCAATGTGAAGACCTGAAGACATCAGTGTCAGAGTTGTCTGAGCGTCTGAGAGCCAAAACTAAAGAGTACGACTCATTGTTAACGCAACTCACTGAAACCAAAGGTCAATTAGCCATGGCAGAACTTCATATACAACAGGTAAGAATAACTTGTAAAGGCTGTTGTTGATCTGTATTATATTATCTGTCTTCATTATTACTATTTAGATAACTTTTTATACCTCTTCCCCTAACCATTTACTTGTTTAACTTGTTTATTGGAGCTTGGCTGAATTCCCTGAAATTACTGCTCTATTCAATCATGACAAAAATAACACCTAAATACCTTGGTACCCATACCTCCATAATTCACAATATATTAAAAAAGATTATTTAGTTTCTAACCCATGTATCACCATGTACTCTTAAATATATTCCCATTTAACATTTTGTTGCCCAGCTGAGGGATGGAAACCAAGATGAGAGTAAGCAGACTCAGCTGATACAGGCACAGAGTCAACAGGCAGAGACACAGAGGCAACTTGAGGAGACCCGGGCAGCTTTGACTAAAACACAGACAGAGAACAAGCAAGTAGCAGCACATTACCAACAGTACACTGCTCAACTGGTCTCACAGCTACAAGGCTTACAGGATATGGTGAGATATGGTGCCCCCTCCTTATTGAATATCTATGCTGCTGTGTATCTAATATAAATAGCCCTGTCATCAACAAAAACCTACCTTTAATTCCTCAATATGTATAGTTGAAGTTTGGTGTCCAGCAATAATATATACAGTACTCACAGTGAATATCCTTCTTTCTCTTGTCTGTCATGCACATATGGCTGAGATTCAGTGATAGAAGGTTATGCCACCTTTTCTGTATGCTGTTAGTCTTGACTTTATTGTATTCTCTGTGTTTCATCAGGTAACAAAGCTCACAGAAGAAAAGACTCGACTTACTTTGGCCTTAGAAGCAAGTCAGGCACAAGCAGCAGCAGCAGCAGCAGCAGCAGGTGAGGGTGAAGGTCAAGGAGCAGGAGAAGTGGTGAGTCAGGCAGAGATGGAGGCAGAGAGGCAGTCTCTCCAGAATACCATCACAGACCTCCAGCAACTCACTCTGCAACTCAAGGAACAGAATGCAGCCATGGTAACCAATTTTTATATTAGATTTTACACTAATTCCCAATATAACTGATTAAGGTGTTTAGTATGTTGTATGAGATTGAAAATGTTTCATTTTCAATATCATTTCTATCCTCATCATACAGTATCTATTTGTTACTTTCATCATTTACAGTAATTATTTTTCCAGTAAAAATTATGTAATTAGAGTGCTTAATCCTTTCTAATAGACCAATGACAACAGTCAGTTGTCTAGACTGGTGGAACAGCTGTCCAGACAGGTGGAGGAACTGGAGGTGGAGTTAGAGCGGAACAAAACAGAAGAAGTGGACACAGGGAAGTTACTAGAGGCGATGCAAAGTGATAAAGTGGCTGCTGCTCGGGCACTCACACAAAACCGGCAATTGAAGGAACAGTTGGAGGAACTTCAGAGTGGTTTCATCATTATGGTTAGTAGTGACTAAAAAGGAATATAGAGTTTGGATGATGACTGGTGATAATGTTGATATACAGTACATCTCTAAAATGTAAATTTAGAAAGTGTCAGTGGTAAAGTCAGATAAATGTCCTATACCACCTTTGAATGAAACTGCCATGAACAAAGTACCAAAAATATAACTGTTGTCATGGTCACTTTAATTTTACAGTAGTTATAAATTCTAGTTCTTCTGTTTCCTAAAAAAAATTATGAACTTTTCACATGGCTGTTAAACCATAAGTTGCACCCAGTGTTGTATGTTGAAATATATTTTGAGAAAGTTAGAATACATAGAAAAAGATCTGATTACATGCCATAATCCTATGTTTATTGACTGTTATATATCTGTTACAGAGTAATAAGAAGTTGGAATTGACAGAGAAGTTAGAAAAGGAATTACACACAAAGAAAGGTCTGAATCAGGAAATTGGGAAACTGGAAGAAATCTTGGCTGCATTAAGGTTTGTTATTACTGTATTATATTTTACCTGTTACTGTACATGTTACTTTGCTTTTTATCAATTGATTTTGGTCTTTGATAGTTTACTGAAGATCAGTTATATACTGTAATACCGGTAGGTATTTGGTTATGCAATTATTATCCATCATAGATAATATTTGAAACTATCTAAATAAACTTCTTAGGTCAGACAGTTTATTTAAAGGCTATTGGAAATTCTTTGCCTCATGAAGGAGAATATAAAGTTTTATTATATGCTCACTGAAATGTAATTATTATTTTCCATTCAACAGAAGCCCATAACTACTTTAAAATTTTAGTAAGGAATCACATAAGTCTAGAAAGATATCTGGGGGCTGAGTGCACAGGGAAGTGGTGGATTGAAATAATAACCCTTGTTAATTCCAATGTCAATAATAATTGTACATTTTGTACCACAGACAACAGCAGCTAGAAAAGGAGAGAGAGTTTGTGATGTTGAAGGAGAACAGTCATTCTTTGGGAAAGCAGTTGTTTTTGGCCCGTAATCAGAATCAGCAGGAGGAGCATCAGAACAGGGTGGTGCAGGGACTCACACAAGACATTGCCACTTATGCTGAACAAGTGCAAGAGTTGGAGCAAAAGTTAAAGTTATCTAGAGTGAGTTGATAATGTTATACAGTATATGCATATATCCTAAGAGTATACAGGTCCTAGCATCTTGGCTGGGTGGTTTGACCTTTATAGATATATATGTTTTATGATATGCTATTTGATGGTAAGTTTCTTGCTGGATGTAGCATTACAATAATTTTTTCTTACATCTACAGAATGAGATGCAAAACTTGAATAATGTACCCTATGTCTTTATTGTGTGGTACACTGTACTATGTCTTGCTATGTTTCTTACCTGATACAGACTGACATTGAAAACTTGAGCTGCCAGAACACAGAATTAAGGAACATTATATCCAGCCATGATCTACAATTACCAGACTCATCAACCCTACTATTGGAAGATTCTGGACAAGGTACAGTAAACATACAATGGCAGTGTGGCCAAGTGCAGGACAGATACCCATATTCTAAGTACTGTACTTTTGGTCAGAAATTGTAAGCTTCAAAACATGACAATGAAACGTTGATTGATATTGGGTGTGGTGTTCTAATGGTTTTATATGTGTATCCTGTTTATCTACTGACAGATACTTGAGTACAGTATAGTTTATCTCATCTGATTTTTCTCTATGCATACACCCAGAAAGGAAAGAAGAAGATAATGATGGAAAAATTGATTTGGTGAGTAAAGTGGGAGTACTATCAGCATCTGTGAGTCAGCTGGAGGAGGAGCGCAACAATCTACTTACTCAGCTGGAGGAAGAAAGAGCCAAGAATGCCAAGTCTAAACCAGAATCCCACCAAACCAATACCACCCCTGAATCAAATGGTAATGATAATGGGGGTTTATTTTAAAAACAAGGGCAGCTTCAGTACTGCACATTTTGTTGGTTATGAAAATTATTATCTATTGACACAAGAGGCATAAACTTATTCAGCTTACACTTTCTATTGTCTATTGCAGCAACAGGTGTGAATGAGGGAGCTGGGATGGAGCAGTTGTTGAAGCTGCAGGAAGCCCACAATGCTTTGGAGAAGAGGTTCAGCCGCAGCATGGAGCAGGTGGCGGTGCTGAGTGATGAGAAGCAGCAGTTGGAGCATGTTGTTCAGCAGCTGCAACTGGAAACTGATACAATTGGTCAGTACAGTCATTTTCCCACATTCACAATCATTGTCCACAATCAATATCGATGGCTAATTTAACTGAGGTTAGGGGTACAACCTCTAACTTCTTGGTAGCAAGCTTTGACCAGTCACAGTTACCTTTGATAGTATCAACTGTGATCTTGATACTAAGTCCAGAATAACTCATTACTTTACTTAATGTACGGTATTATATTAATAGCGGTAATGTTTTTATGACTCCACTGTTATAATATAGTTACTCGTATATTTTGTGTTCAACAGGTGACTACATCACCATCTACCAGTTCCAGCGAGGGGTGATGAAACAGCAGGCCAGAGAGCGAGAGTTAGAGTTGGCCAGTCTCAGGCATGAACGGGAGGAGATGAAAGATAAACTAGCAAACTTACAGGTGTGGAATTCTTTAATACATATGGGATCTACTAATATATAGATAAGAGATTTTCTGTTGCATTAGAATTAAGTAATGGATGCAGTATTACTGAAGACTTCTAGAGTACATTGACTTCCAATTGTACTGTTTACAATACTTAGATTTATTTGTAATTTATCTAGGCTAGTTTTAAAACCACATTTAATATTTATTCATTTACTTTGGTCAGGATCTGATGGCAGTGCTGGGTCAGGAGAAAGATGCAGACTGGGAGAGACTGGGCAAGATGACCAAAATTATCCAAAGTCCTGTCACTGTGGCTAATGGTCTGGGTGAGTAATGTGACCTTTTTTATTTATTTAACCAAAGCCAAGAAAGTGACTTTGGTGATTCTAGGTTCTATATTTTCAAAGGAGTCATTAAGCGACATATAAATCAAATATCATCAAAATACCTTTCTCATCATCATCTTCATCATTACCCTATCTCCCTAATTTCTAGGGGTAGGGAGGCTCTAGTGCCAGGGGTAGAAAAGGGAAGCAAAAATACAGAAAGTAAGGACAAAATACCCAATGAAATCGGTCACACACACAATCACTACCCCTTTCAAGCCAAATAATTTTCAACTTCCCCCTCCCCACAAGTACTTTTCTTTCTATGGTAAATTAAGTTTTCATGTTACCGGTACTAGAAGGATTGTAGTTTATGAGAAATAGCTTCTCAATTGATAATTAAGGACATATAAATACTTTTTATCCTGTAATTATAAAGAAAAAATATAATGGGTGTGTATCAAGATCTAGTTCAAATAGATCAACTATCATGCAGTTTTATCAACTAAATTTCTCTACACAGAGAATGGCAGTTCAGAGACAGAAGGGGAAGAGAGCCAAAAGGACACAGAGGACGAAACGGAGGAATCTGATGAAGGAAAAGAAAAGGGTTCTACTGCTTGTGGTGGAATGACTGGAGGCACCACAGACAACACCAACAGTCACAATCACCACCACCATCACCACCATCATGAACATCAACAACAGAAGGAAGTGGTGGAAGGCGGAGAGGGAGATAAGGGTGGAGGTACCAAGAGTCCTACAGTTCAGAGGATCTTGGATCTACTGAATGAAATGGAAGCCAGCAGTCAGTTGGAGCACAGTGGCCTACAGAAGTTCCACCCGTGTCCCCTCTGTTCAGGGAAGCTCATAACCGTGTGAGGTGAGTGGCATCAAATATATATATATATATATATGATTCCTTTTTGGGTGTGACACACTCCCATGTTCAGTTGTCAGCAAAAGTCGTGTTGCCACATCTGCCATGTCATGCAGTATGAAAATATATGCTTCATGAGCTCGTAAAATGAAATATAAGCTTCACAGGCTCGTAAAATTAAAACAGAGTAGTTTACTAATTTGCCCCCTGGATATTGTTATTCTGTATGGTGAATGTGTTGGTTCGATGATTATCCTTTTTATTATCCTTCAAGAAACGCTAATGTGAGGCAACATGACTTTTGCTGACGACAGAACTTCTCATTGCTTGGTTTATCCTAATTATCTTGTGTTGCATAACCAAGGAACATTAGAGAATGAAAGTAAGTGCCTGGCAGAATGGTTCATATTGAATTTACTAGCAGTCTGCTTGCTCAATAATGTACCATGATGATATGAAATAAAGTTCATGCACTCTCTTCTGGAAAGTTGGTTAGTGTGTATTTACCAACTAAGAAATAGTATTGTGCCACATGACATGGACCTACAGTATAAGGCTACAATTTAGTCAAAAACTGCCAGTCCTTTTCTAGTTTCTTGGATGACTAGATTCCTCCACTTCCATTAAATCCTTCCACCCATTGGCTTATAGCAAGCTATGAAGGTGTGGATTCAAGAAAGACGTGGTGAAGTGTCTGCTTATGTATGTGTTAAGATTCTATATTTTTTCCTGCAGAATATTAGTTTACTCTTCTTATACATCTGAGTATGTACAGTACTACTACTAGTTCACCAGAGACTTTGAGAAATAATTTATGTCTTTGATCCTGAGTTTTCTAGGAATAAAATCTGAGGTCTTTATATAAAAACTCAGTCAATTAACCACTTTACTATCAGGTTGTCCAGGTCAGTAGGCAGTTGCAAAAACTGTAACTGATATTATTCTGGTGTGGGCTTAGGATCTCCAATTATTTTAACCTTATATGAGTGAATGAAGTGTAGCTTAATAATTTGGTGAAAGTTCATTCATATTCATATCTCAATAATGCTGTTAAACTATATACTTTATTAATGTTTTGTTACCCAGTTAGGTGTATGTACAGTATAGGCCTAAATAACAGTGCACAAATAGCCACAAGAAATGGTTTCCTGCAAATTGATAAGAAACCTCATATTATATAGACATACTGTTCAGGGAAGTTTTGCTGGCATGTAATACGAGACTAAAAAGTGCATGGATTCCTCTTTCTCTCCCAGATTTTACGTTGCTGGTTACAATTCTATCCCTCTCCTACATTAGAAGTGTTAGGTCATCCTTAGCTACAAAACACAGTCATGCCTACCCTATACCAGCTGGTTTCATTCAAGAGAATTCACTGACTGAATTTTTACAATTTAGGTTAACACATTCTCCAGATCACATAATTCGAACCTCTCAAACTGTCAGTGTGTTATCCACTCCTTTTTACCAGCTATATGTAATATCTTGCCAATGTCTGGGTTTTCTTATGATAGCCGGTTTCTGAGTTGGAGAGTTATATTGTGCCTAACTCACTTGCTGTATAGTATATCTCTATGGCTCATTCAGTGTTCAGGAGGTTGGCCAAGACTATGGAATGATGATATCACAATCCAACATGTAACAAGACATCATTCCATTCGATGCCAACACTGCCCCTTAATAAAGATCATTTCCACCACAACAGCAACCACTCACCCTTTGCTATCTTTATTTTTTTGTGACCTTGACCTTCGACCGATTTTGCCCAAAAGTTAATAATTTTGTTTTATGATGAATATCTATCAATAGAAAAAAATAAACATCATACGGCTAAACCTGTGGACGCTAGAACATAAATAGACACACAAACAGATAAATAAATAAATAAATAAATATCTGGACCCCTTTGGGGTGGTGCAGTGTAATGATAAATTAAGAAAATTGCATATTTTATTCAGATATACATGTACAGGTATTACAGTACAGTACTGTAAATACAGATTAGATTCCTGTTTGATGATGAGAAAGTACTGGTCATGAACCATAATACATGTAGTTATTTAATTTTCACATACAGTACTGTATATTAAGATTGGACATATATCAACTGGGTTTTGCTTCATGTTGTTTTGAATAACTCATTGGTCAGTAATGGCTATACGATTTCCATTTAGGATATTATTCATATTCCCTCAAAGATATTGAAAGGTGTTAACGATAATTTTACCTTTATATCTTATTCATTATTTTCCTGAATGTAAATATCAGGGTTGATCTATTATATACTGCATGCTTACTTAATAATTTTTTATATTAAAATAGTTTGTGTTATGTATTGGCCAAATTACAATTTTTTATAGGTTGATGTTTGGGTGGTGTAGTGAGTTAGAAATCTGATTGGGGTCTGTACGCTGGGCAAGAAGAATTTTTCTAATGCATGGCACTGCTGAAAATGGATTAGCTGCTCTCCCTTAAATGATCAAGCTAAAGTAGCTCAGAGTCAGGCCACTCCACCTCTTAATTAATTATAGGGATAATGGCTTTAAGATTTTTACAACTTATGCATATCCAATCATACTTAGCAAAGTGGTGATGGGGTAGTTACAGTCACAGCCAATAGTTTTGATACAATGCACATACAGAAGGGGTGACAAATTTATAGAAACATTTACCAGGTTTCGTTGAGCAGTGAGCTACACATAATTTCCATTAAGAAAGCTAAGAAATCCCATTTCCAGCTAATAGTCACACAGTAATTTTACAGTACGGTATATCATAAGATATACTGTACATGAAAACAATAATCAGTGAACTGTGGAAGTCTCCCCTCTGCGTATCAAAACTTGTGTCAGTGACATTCCTTTAAAAGTAGATGTAACAATTGATAGGAAAGTGTATGTGGCAATTACGAAGATTGAGAATTATTTGGATTGTGTTGATTAAAGCACCATTATAGAAAATCTTATTGACATTATTCTTTGCTTTTGCTTCAGATGAAATTGGCATGGGTAGCATTCTCAACTTGACCTAGCTTGTATAATGTTGAGGCTTATAATTGCACATAAAGCAGATAGGTAGAAATAACACCCTCTAGTAACCTTAGCTACCTGACCTTCTGTATATGGTTTACCTCAGGTGGAGTTCAAACAGACATTTCAGTTAAAAGGCAAAACAGGATACTGTATGTCAGTAAATATTCATCATCAAATGGCAATTTTTTTCCTATTCTATTTATATTGGTGCTGATTTTGACTTTTAACTTTTGGTCGTGAAACTTGGACATTGCTAGATCAGAATTTGAGTTTAAAAGTACTCTACAGTAATAAATAAAAATGAATTCCTTGTAGAGTGCCTGTGAATAACTATTTAAGAAAGGTTGATAACCGAGGTGGGTGTTGGATATTGTGTAATTATGCTTTAAAAAGTTGAGTTGGGTATGGCAGTTAAAAAGGTGCCAGTGTTGCTGTCACAGAAAAAGTAGAGGTCAACGATTCCTCTGCTCCGCACCAAGAAACACATTGCTTCTTTATAGCCTATACCGGTACTGTAGGTTGTTCATTGCCTGGCTTAGTTTGGAGGACTCGGTAACTCTGAGTTTGCCGTCTGCATCGCAGGTCCCTTAGAGAGATGTGATTTTAAAATTATAGTGAAGGTGGAGGAGGAGGGGGATGACATGGTAAGAAAAGAAACATAAATGTGTGTATTGGAACAAGGGCTCTGGCCTCTAGCAGTGTAATATTTACATATACATACTGTACTGTATTATATGAAGTTGATAATATTAGTTGAACAGTAGTTGCATATGTACTTGTAGTCTACCAGTAAATGCCTTTACTATATCTTAAGTTTGGTGTATATGGATGATTTCAAGATACAGTTGCATTAACTTAATATTGTACTGTAATTTATATTAGGCCTTTCACATAACATATGCTTTTACTATAACTAAAGTATGTCGTATGTTACATAATTTTTGTCATTGTGCCTATTTATAATAATGATGTTCTTGAAATAAACAGGTTCATAATTTCCTAAAACTGCCATACCATAGACATGTCATCTGTTGGACATGTCTGTACCTATGAATTTATAAGCCAAGTGAAAGGAAAGTATAGTCAGTATCTTCTGCAATTTATGTATTGCAGTTTCTATTTTAGGAGGATATATTTAATACAGTTGATATAAATGTGCAAGTTAACAGTGCCAGAAAAGAAAATATTCTTCACGTCTTGAAAAAATGGAAATGGGATCAGTCTGGATGGTAAAGATATTGCATTGATCAGAATAACGTAGATCAGGCTGCAGGATGCTCTAACTATTGTAGAAACATTTTGCATTTTTAGCTCCAGTGTGATTAGTTGTAAATTTATTATCTTGGGCACCTGTACTGTAATTGTAGCATTAATGGCTTATTAAAATATTGGTATCTGTTTACACTTGTCAGAAAAACAAAATTATGCAGTATCTCTGTACAGTACATGCATCATAATGAACATCATGAATGGAAGTGTTGAACAAATGCATGGAGTTTTATGTCAGTCATTTCAGATAATGAGAATTTGTTAAGACACTTTAAAATTTATCAAGCACTGTTTGTCAGGCTTTTTTCCTTACTAAGTGTTCCAGATAAATGTGATAATAGTTTATGCATAAGAATACAGGAGGTAAAATAATGCCAAAGAAATTATATGAATGATAGAGACTTGTTACTTGTAAATATGAAACTATCTGTATGCTATGTTACTACACTGAGTTCATAAAAAATAAAACATCTTTCATGGAGGAGCCTTACTTGTTAACATTTCACTCTTCCTTGAATAGTGTTTTTGTATTCATAATGTAAAATCATGGAGGAAGTTGGAAGTAGGAAGAGCAGATTGATTGGTCTCAAAATAACATTCCATTTATTGTATTGTATTTACCTAAAATGAGCATGCATGTGTCAGTGAAGTTCAAATTTTCATTGTAACTTAGGTTATAGATGGCCATGTTGACAATAATTCATAGTCTGTGTATCAACATGAGTATAGCAAAAATTCGACTTTATACTGTAACTAAATTCTGATAATTTTTGTTACTAAATACCGTAGTGATCATTGTAACTGCAGTGTTTGAAAGATATTTGTATGAATACTAAAGTGTTGGATGACAATGAAGATTACACTATTGTATACTATACATGGTTGAGAAGTTATCAGACAATCTCTATTAACTGTTGAGATATTGAACCAACATGTATACAAAGACATTACTGTCTCGGTGGTAACATTTCCCCTTTGAAATTCCCCAGTTGATCCCTTTGCTTAGTGCTCCGTTATATTTAACAATAACTTTTATATTATGAAGATAATAGATAAATCCATAAAACAAAATACTGTTTTTGCTACAAAACACAAATCTTTTATATACTGTACTGTACCATATTTGCTTTGTTCTTGTTTTTGTAGATAGTATTTTTGCTTTATTGCGAGTAGTGTTAAAGATTGCATTAGTTTCAAGGAATATGTGTGAGTGAAATATTATAGTGTGAGAGGTAACTGCAGAAAATGAACACAATTATTTGTAGTGACTTTTGAGGAAAAAATTATTTTACTTTCTATTGTCAAAGCTATCAAGCTTTTAACATAAATACTGTAATCACTAGAAAAACATCCTCCATGTATTTCTCTTCATATTGGATTGATTATCTATGATCTTTATGTAAGGCATAAAGTATGTGCTGTTTGAAATTGGAAGAGTGTTGTAGGAATAAAAATGCAATATTTTTTTTTGTTTGGGGGAGAGCATTTGTTGTAAGTAGTAGGGAAGTGTCCAAGACAGACTGGCTATACTGCCTTCTACTCCTAAACTGAATAGGGGATCTCTGGTTAAAAAAAAATAAAAAAAATCCAGGAAGCCAATTGAGATTCAGTGGTACAGGTGTACATAATTTGTTTTCATGCCACTCTCTGGTATCTTGTACTGGATCATTGTACTGAAACTGTATATCATAGATTAATTGCTTATAGATATGATTGATCAGGAACTGCCAGACAATATTAAAAGAATGTGCTGCTTCATCTGGTAGTGTGCTGGGCCAAAAGGTGAAACAATATGCTGAATAGTGGAGAGAAGTAGTACAGTATGTTTTTGTACATGTCCTCAGCAGAAGGCAGGTTTGTTCCTCCAAATTACATTTCACTGGTGGTTCACAAGAGGCTACAATGTATATTATTCAGTGTGTATAACTTGATAAACTCATTATGCAGAATTGAGAGAATTTTCATATGATAATGTGTACATTAGCATTTTCCAAAATCTTAATTACATTAATGAGAAGCATAGGCCTATGTCGTAACTCAGCATGGTGTGAGTTTGAGGCCTGTCAAAGGTACAGTACTTCATTAAAGAAACAGATTAGGGTGGAATTTAAAAAGCATTTAGCATGTATGAGTAATTATAAGCAGATTACCACACTTTGATATTGAAATCCAGCTCAACAAGAGATATTATATTGGGTCCAGTTCCTGAGTGGGATAATTTCCTCATATACAGTACCGTATTTTCATTAGATCAGCAAGTAAAATATTTAAACTGCTTCTAAGATTAAGGCCATAAAAAGAAACTGTGAACTCTGAACTAGTTATACAGTACATTGCTTTTCAAAAAATTCCTGTCATTTTGCAAAGGGAACTATGAACTCTTTAACTAATTATACCTTGCTATGCAGTATTTTCCTAGCATTATACAAACTTTCGGTACACCCCACCAGCTAGGAGCATGATGTGAAAGCTAAGTCTTGGCACCTGGCTGGACATAAATATTATTTGGTAAGAAGGTTTTGAACCCCACTATCAAAATGCCTCGGTGCTGTCAATTTTAATTTTATGCTTAACTTTCTTGGCCAAAGTATAATTATACTGTAGGAGTAAAAGGACTTTAGAAAGTGATTTGAATACCAGTGGTAAGATTTGAATAGTGGCCTGCAAATTCTGTTGAAAGTTAAACAGCATTTTTCATATGAAAGCAAGTACCGTATGGAAAAGTCTATTAAAACATAATGTTAAAGCATTTATTGTGTAGTTTCCAAGAAGGTGCTCACTGTTGTTATAATGCTAGTAAAGCTTGTGTCAGATTTTATATTTTAATTTATTGATAAATGGTGATAATATTTTTAATAAAGAGATTCTGCAATTTTTTATATTATTGTACCTACTTGAAATGTTTTTTCAGACACTAAGCCAAAGTAGGTAGGATTGAAATTATGCAGTACTGTACTGTATGTACTGAAAATAATAATTTATATATTCACATATTTCTGGAAAAATGAAAAAATGAAAGGTTGAAATAGTCGGTGTGAATGTAGAGGACAGCAAGTGTGTGTTAAATAAAAAAAATTGACAATAAGTACTGAAACTTGTGAAAAATTTAGTTTGATTAATTGAATCACCTGATTAAAGAATTGAGAAAAGTGTTCTGAGATGGAATGGCATGTGGAGACACTAAAATTGTGAAAAAGGTGTAGATGAAAAATTTGGGTCAAAGAAGTACAGTATCGTAAAATTAGTATGATTAGATTAGGAATGGCAACCTGGTTATGATGTGGCAGTTCTTTACGAAGGATAAATGAAGGGACTTTCAGTAAGTGCGAGAAATAGTAATGTGAAGCTGGAAAGCCATGAAAATATTAATGTGAGTGTGATCATTTCACTGGGTGGCATTTTATCTTTCTCCGTCTGTTATTTCTGATTTCGTTATTGAAAGAAAAGGGGTTATGTAGCATTTTCTTATAGTATAATATCAATAATTTTATTTGCAAATATCAGACGGTTGCATAGATTATATTAATTCATACAACAATATCGGGATGATTGTACGAGGGCTGCCAACAACACAACCTGACAGTGATACCAATACTACGTGTACAGTCAGTATCACAATGATGCCGGGGTGAGCTAAATATAATGGGAGAAGGACATGTGCCTTACATTGTCTATACACATCTTAGTTAAATACTGAAAGTGTTAACAAAAGCAAGCAATGCAAATATGTTACATGCAATCCACTTTTACCTTACCCATTCCTATCCGAATTTAATTATTATTAATCATTTGCGGTTAGCGCATTTCCCTAATCCTGTAAATAATGCTCTCACAAAAAGTTTATTTCTTAACTTCTACTATTCATTCTGCATGAAATAATTCTGCTAGCACATTCTTTTCTTTATCTACGAAATTATCAACCTTGGAGTCCAGGGGGAAGAATGTAAAAAAAAAAAAAAATAATGCCACCCGGTGACTGGAGTGTGGAGTGTGGAGAATAAAGATGTGGTAACACTGACCGGCTAGAGTGTCGTTCTGCTATTGGTCCAAGTTGTCAAACGATTCTCCACACAACAATAACAATGGTAAATATAGTGTTATTAGACATGTATCCATAAATAGTTGAACTTTACTGAGTTATGCACATTATAAAGTGTATATTAAGCTTGTCATATAAGTAATAATAATATAATTGTGGTTGTGGTTGTCATTTTATCATGGGTCCTTAATATAAAGGTATCTCCACTTGATTATAAGGTATTAGGTTATTTCTGCATAAAATTTCCACGTGGCCAACATTTACAATTTGTGTATATTTCACAAGAGGGACAATGTAATATGTTCATGTGCAATGAATTTAAGAGGAAGTTGCACTTATTTTTGGTATAAAAACATATCGAAAATTTCAGCTGTCCAGAGCCTAAGTTCAGTGTTTTCCTGCCCTTGTAAATATTGGACAGTCCCGGTAGTCTGCCCAGGTTAGGTACCAGTAGTCTGCCCAGGTTAGGTCCCAGTAGTCTGCCCAGGTTAGGTCCCAGTAGTCTGCCCAGGTTAGGTCCCGGTAGTTCGTCCAGGTTAGGTACCAGTAGTTTGCCCAGGTTAGGTCCCAGTAGTCTGCCCAGGTTAGGTCCCGGTAGTCTGCCTTGGTCCTGGTTAAGTTAGGTTAGGTCAAGTAAGGGTAAAAAAACTGTACTTATTATTTCTCTGTAACATTATAATACTGTCTGTATTATAAAATAAACTATTCATTCATTAATTCATCCATTCTTGCATTCATACTCCTCCTAGGAAATGATTGTGAGAAGAGGTTGTAGTAGGCAACCTTTATGTATATACTCACATGATCATATTCCAAGTTAGCTATGAAACTTTATATGCAATATAAAACCTGAAGAAATAAAACAGACTAGACTTGACCAACACAAACATATTTACCATTAATCCCAAGTCAAGATAACACATCGTAACCACACATTATATGGTACAGTAATGCTTTAGGAAACTGCTGTATTTAATGGGTTTAAATACTTTTTATAGTACACAGAATTAGATAATTTTATGCAGCTATCATATATGGAACAAATTGAAGTCTCTTTCTGACTCTAATTATAGTTAATACGAGAAAATAAGAGCATAATTATAATGTGTTTAAAGCGCCCAGGGCAATGTTTTGAGTCAATGGGAGGTAGGGTAATAAGCTCTGCCCTGGCTTAACTATGGGTGTACAGGACGAGCGGCTCATTCCGCCTCCTCTATATTATACCTCCATGGGAGCAAGGATGGAGTAAGCCTCTACAGGCGTTCGTCAATTCCCGGCCAAAATTTGAATTTCACCTGATGAAAATTTTATAACCACACATTTATAGCAAACAAACTCTTGCATTCTAATACAGACATGACAGACTATTTTTTCATTATACTCGGGTAATAATTCCTTAATATTTAATAATCCGGTATAGCCTATATCAGTTTGCAAATGCAAACAATATGGCAGCGTAAGGGTTAAGAAATGTATTTGACAGAAAAGAAATGATGGTAGTGATTATGGACAAGCACTTTAATAATACAGAACATTCTTGGTGTATTTGATGGTGTGGTACTGATTCCATGACACCATAGACAAACAACGGCCATCATACCGCCACCACGCCATCATATTCACAACGAATGTCCTTGCATACAGGCCAAGGTACCATAGGCTACCTGTATTTGGTACTTTTAGTGTTAGCCGAAATGGTACGGTATGGTACCTGTAGTCCACTTCGTCTACCTCCCTTTACCATACTTATTATTTTTTTTATTTATTCAAGTACAGTATTTATTTATCTTTATGGTATTTATTTATTTAATATTTTTTTTACTGTATTGTAATGAGTATTTGAAGTTGACTGAGTTACATACAGTAGGCCTGTGTGTGTGTATGTGAGAGACGAGTGTACGGTAATGTTTAGTGAAGTGGGGTAAAGTACAGTACCATACAGCATATATTAATATTTGTAACATTTAGTGATTTTTGGTTGTTTTCGTAACTGACCTATCCTTGTCCCAAACCTCAACCCAAGCTTGTACTAATACTTGAGAATAATTTGTAAAGTAATTCGGATTTTGGCCTGTTGTAGTACACCCACCAGTGATATTGGGTTGAAGTTTGGATTTGTGTAGTTTGGAGATATATAGCATATTGTTTTGGGTGGTAAATCTGGAGCAACTGATTCCTCCAAACTATTCTAGGCAACAGGATACCATTATTTTTCCTTCATCTTGGTCTGTTTCCTGGCAAACTTTGGAGGAATCAAGGCTCTCCAATCTATCAAAAGTATACTATCCCCTTAATAGCTGACAGAGAGGATTGACAAAAAATGATGAGAGAATGACAAGAAAAGATGGCAATTACAGTATATTGATGAATGCCGCCCTTGCCAAAGTGGATGACAAGCTACTATCGGGCACTTGGTATGTGATTTTTCCTTATAAAACCACATGATCGATGAAGAAGGTGGAAGAATAAGCTACATTTGAAAGAAGAATGGGACTGGAGGAAGGTATTTATGAAGTGCAGAAGGATTATTGGATCAGAGAGAACAGGAGACTTCTGGTATGACCATCTCCTTAGGGGAATTTCTAGAGGGAGCAAGGCATCTGTGTGGAGATAGGATAGAATTTTATGGGTGAATGAGGCTGAAGATTTACCCAGTCTTCATTTCTGTTGCAATTTCAGGTGGGCCTGGAATCAATGTCGAGGTATGTGTCACCGGTGAACCCTGCCATCTACCCTCACCTCACACTGGTCCTCATGAGTATTGGTGTCCTCTTCACTGCTTGGTTCTTTGTATACGAAGTTACGTCAACCAAGCTCACCAGGGACTTCTTCAAGGTTAGCTGAGAACTATTTTTGTTTATTCCATCACTTTCTGATTTTGTACTGTGATAATTGGGTGGAGAAGACAATATTATATATGTTATATACTGTGAGTAGTCATTATCAGTGAATATATTAAATGAAAATCAGGATTTTCACATTTATTGAACATTTATCTTGCTAACTTTTGTAAGTAGGATTTTGTTTTAATTTATATATTATCCACAGGAGTGCCTGATTGCCTTGGTTGCCTCTGTATTTATGGGATTTGGCATCCTTTTCTTGCTGTTATGGGTTGGGATATATGTGTGACAACAGATCATGGCACGAATGAATAGATATATAAGGTAAGTTTGTATGACTCATATTTTGTCATCTGGTACACAGCTAAAACCTATTTCTTGTATTTTTTGGATTTTGTTTTATGACTTAATTTAGGACTACATGTATATATCTGTACTGGTGTATATATATTAATGTATTATATACATTCAGTTTCATAATTTAGAATTACACTTAAGTCTGTATTTATTTATGTATAGACAGTTCCATGCCAATAGAGTTATGAGGACATTTGCTACCGTTCGTTGCTGTTCTACTACAGTGTTGAATATTGTAAACATCTGGAGATACCTTGCTTATATTAGAAGAAAATATGCATTTAGAGCTTGAATATATCATGATGCCAGGCTGGGTACTTTACCATACTTTGGAGTCAATAGCCCAAGTATGGTACCACATACTCATAAAATGGTTTAAGCTGTACTGCACAGTATACTGGAAGGTTTGAGTTAGCTATATACAGTATGTTTTTTCTCCGAGAAATTTTTCCAGATGGCAAAAATGTATCTATTCCCTTCTATGTGATAATACCCTAAAAATACACATTTCATATACAGTTCAGCACTCTTAGTTGCAGATAAGTACCTGTTTGTTTAAATAATTGGTGTATTTTGTCATGGCTTGCATTAAATTTACAGAAAAAGATTAGAAGAATAGTAAGACAACATGTACATTTTGCCAGGTTTAATATGGAGTGTAAAATGGTAATTTTTGCTTGTAACTTTGTCTTTCAGTTAATATACTGTACAGTACTGATAATCATACTATCTCTTTTCAGATGTTTCTGCATTCCAGTTTATACTGTTTCTTTAAAATAAAAAGAGTTGCTGTATGTATTTAACTTTTGTATTCTTAACATACATTCAGATACACATACAGAACTCCACAAAATACTGAAATGTATGAGTTCACCTAATCTAATAGCATCCAATCACATAAAATTGTGTCCATCCCTTTGATGGTGGTTGTGATGTAAACCTTTGCTGTGTAGTGTACAGCCACTGTTGTTCTTATTCTAGTGCAACATTGTAGTCTTATGGTGTGATAGTGGGTATTCACTCTGAAATAGTTTTCTGTAAAGCATAGTACTGTATGGTGCTGTAAAATTCAAGGGATGCTTGTGTCATGAGGAAAAATATTTCCTGTGTGCTAATCTTTTTGTATTGTCAGTTGAAGAAGTTTAACTAAGGGTTTTTGGGGTTTCGTATGGAACCATTCACAAAGATTAAGAGGAATAAGTGCATATATGGGCCAGTTAGTTTCAGTTGCCTAGCCATTCTGCATTTGAAAGTGTAAAAATGGTAGTTGGAAGAAAAACTTCATGGAGTGAAACAGTTCCATAGTATTTCAGCTGTACAAATAAAAGATTGAGTATTCTTAGGCTCTAGATTAAGGTAGAAGAATTAGATAGAAAAGGATACTTGTCTGATTGCATTTTCCCTTATTTAAGGAGGCACTGAAAACCTACACTTTCTCCTGAATCTGTTAGCTTGTCTACTTACCCTCTATAGAGGTGAGTCCCACCCTTGGTGTATACTGTAGTTCATTATAATAATCAGGACCATTGTCACTAAAGCAGTTGTAACGTCTTTCTAGGCGGTTACTACCTGGGGGTGCACCAAACTCGCAAGGAATTGCATTGGGTTTATTGGGTATGTCTATGCAGTATGTTGTACAGTATTGTGTAGTGTACACTCTTCTCTCTAGGCTACAGGGAGCCAGGGTTAATGTAAGTGTGGATAGTGATCACTTCAATAGGCTGGACAGGTATGGTGGCTGCAAATAGGCACTACGGCAAGCAGTTAGTTGTGACAGACAGGCAGCGGCGTCAGTAGTGGTGGCCATGTAAGCAGCAGGCAGGAGAGCGGTGGACTGTTAGTAGGGTGTAGCGGGCTGCAGGCGGAAACGGAAGAGAGAGGCAGGCTGGAACTGGAGCGTAGTGGGGTGGAGCGGACTGGTGGTGTTTTCCAGAGGAGCTGCTGCCGGTTTCTTCTTCATTTAAATTTTTGCCTATCACTCCTTTCGGGATATTAAAGCATCAAACACTTAAGACAAAAGTAGTACTGTAGTAGTAGCAGTTGTAGTTGTACAGACCCCTGCTGTAGTAGTAGTAGTAGTAGTAGTTGTTGTTGATGTTCTCCCGGGGCAGAATGGCCTCCTGCCCCACAGACCCCTGGTACACTGGTCGCAGTGTATAAAGCAAATTAAAATAAAGGAGGGGCTGGCCCTATATGCCTGGGCTACCAAAGCACATCCCAAGGAAATGGGACCAGAGCTTACTGGACCAGGGAGTCTGGGGGCCTCCAACCGCCAGGGAGATTGGGAGAAAGGCTTTGATCCCACACCAGTGCTGTGGGCCCCGCCCCCAAGTCCACGTTACCACAAAAGCTACAAGTGGGGCCGTACTTTCCATGAGACCAGCACTAAAGGGACTCTAAGGAGGAGGGAGTTTACACTGCTGCATACAAAGGGAAATTTACCCCCGTGTGCTGGCGGTCCACACAGCAGTGGAAAAAAAAGGCCTCCGGTTGCAGTATACCTCACGTGGATTTTTAATCCATGTGGGCAGATCTCGTCAAATCCACTAGTAAGTTACCAGATCCTACAACAATCTTTATTCTAGCCCTGTGGGGGATAACTAATATTCACAGAGAATAAAGTCAGCCCCACTGGGCCCGGGCAAGGGTGTGGTAGAGGTTCCAAATTCGTCATTTCTTGGATAACCAGCCCTCACCATTGGGAAGGGGTGATAGAGAGGTGGGACAGTAAATACAAAGGAAAAAAGGAACTGAGGGATACATGAAGAACTGAAAAGGATTAGCTGGGGACGAAAGGACGCCAAAACCCTTGAAGTACTGCCCACGTCTCCACAGGCAATACTTCCCTAAAGGGACCCTGTGTTGTAGTCAGAAAAATGGAGGTAAATGTGTCCTTCCAATATTGCCACTAAACACCACCTACTGTATATGGAAGGATTTTCTTGTTTCATGGCATGATCGGGAGGAATCAGAAGCCTCCAATTCTCGTACACGATCACAGGGTCCGTAAATTACGGGGTGTAGTAGTAATTGAAGTTGTTGCTGTAGTAGTTGTAGTAGTAGTTGTAGTTGTTGTTGTGGCAATAGTTGAAACTATTTGTGGTATTGAACCACTTTCGTTGTTGATGATGATGATGCTGAAGCGGCGAATGAGGATTTCCTTAAAAGAGGTTCAAACCGCCTCCATTCCTTTCGGAACTGGAAGACATCAGGGTCACGGTGAAACGTGATGTGATTGAGGGGCTACCATATATACAGTAAGTGTAGTTTAACGTTTTTATTTTTTATATATATTATTTTCTCATGCATTTCCTAGTGGTGTCGATAAGGCCGAGTTATGGCACTATACCGATATGTGAAGTTTTATTATAACAAATTACACACTTCAAATAGGGACTTGCAAGAATATTTCAAGGGGTAGGGGAAATTGCCCTCCCTTGTCCCCCAATGTGAACCTCCATAATAATTATACTGATACAAAATAGATGTGGAAACCAGACTTAAAAGAGACATGCAAACTGTATCATTCAGTCAGGAGACGGTGTTTGAAGTTGTGATATTACGGTAGAGATTTCTTGTACCCAGCTAGGACAAATTATTTCCCAACTAATTTCACATTTATGGAACTAGTTTGGTGCAGTGATTAGCCTATTTGATTCTACTTCATTAATTTCAACAACACACACACGTCTATAACTTAATTGGGCTACATGGCATAATTATATGCTAAACTCGGTACAGTGCATTTATATTAGTTTTGCTTTTCAGCAAATATGTTAAGCAACAGATAATTGGTTCTCGTGATATTTTGGTTGTATTAAATTTCATTGTAAATATTTAAGTCAGACATAAATTCCTCATTATTTCCCTTTCTTATTTAGCCCTTCCCATTCTCCAACCAACCTTCCTATTCTTCCAATCCTTCCCATTCTTTTTTCCAACCCTTCACATTCTCCTTCACTTTGGCAGAGGGAGAATGGGAACTGGATGGACGCAAATAAATATCTGGAAAGTTGACCTGCCCTTGTCATCACAATTATAATGAAGTGAGACATTAACGAGTATGATATTTATATTTTGGTTCGCTCGAACAGTCTATAGGTCATAATATTATGAGCTGTACACACATGTGCTCGACTAGTAATGGTGATTAAGGCGATGATATTGTTGAGTGAGCGTTCGCATGTGTATGTGGAGAAGTGTACAGTGCTTGTGTGATGTGTGTTGTCTGGGAGTGTTTTCGTAGCGTGACTGGTTCTTCACCTCAATAGAGGGCTCTGCCACCATGTTATACCTCCATCTCTGTATTTCCCTCATTCGAACAGCAAGATGCGAAGCACTGGATTTTAGGACAGCGTTTCACATCTGTGAGTCGACCACTGCGATGTTTATACTCAGTCAGTTTCTACTTAACACTGAGTCAACACTGGAAGTTTTATACTTTAGTGTAATGTTTTTTTTTATACTGTTGTACAGTCGCGAGCTCACTCATTTTAGGATAATATTTCCGTAGTGACATTTAATAATTGGTAACTACTTTCAACTTCGCTAGGCTTTCCAAAGTCTTCATATTTTATACTCCAGTAATACTTTTACATGATACCCTGGATGTTGGTATTTTACTTTGTGATGTCACTATAATTACCACGTGTAAATTTATAGTACCCACTTGTGTCTGGTGGATGTTTAGAGACATTAATGTCTCTCGATTCTCCCACTCTATGCTTAGTCTCTTGTAGACTTGCTGATTTAATAACCTTGATTAAGAAATATTTCAGCACTAGGTCTACACGTATCTTTATACGACTTAAGCTATTCTCTAAACTAAATGGGACATTGTTTGGGACTTTCGCTATTTCGCTTATGAGGATTATAAACGGATCTTTTGCCTTTAGTCGTCAACTTCCTCGATACGGAAATGAGGGTAAATCCGCCGGTAATGCCATCCCTATGAAATAAGTGATAGTTCGATCTGTTATGTATACGATATGAAAATCCCCTCAAAGTGATTCGGACTCGAGGCGTTTGTTCATTACGGTGATCCTCTTGTGTGTTTGAAGCCTTTAGAGTTGGTGTGCCAAAACTCCATTACAAAATTAGTTGTGATTTCACTGAATATGGTCACCCTCTTAAATAAATGGCCCAAGTCATTTTTAATCTATTTCTGAGTTTTGTTGCCTTAATTTTTTACCTTGAGATATGCCTATAGCCTGTGTGTAGGAAAATGACTTGGGCAGTTTGTTTATGAAGGCGACATGAAAATCGATAATGCTGTTTGGACTACAGGATGGTTTGTTCAATATGTCCTGGGAAGCAGAAACAAACTGGAAGCGCTGGTGATGATTGTAGATAAAAGTGAATAATTGAAAGATCATCGTTTTTCACCAGTGTAAAAATTGTCAAAGTGCTGTTACTACTCTGGTGCACGAAAAAATAAAAATGTTCGTGGTAAGTGTAAATAACGATAAATCATTGCTTCTCGAATGCAGAAAACAAAGGAAGCGTTATAGTTAAGTGTAAAAAGTTGAATATATACTTTACTACCGAAAAATAATCGGTGCTAGTGGCGAGTTAAAGTTAAAGTAACGGATAATAGTTATGCCTCTTATAGTTGAGCAGAGCTGTTCTGGGTATAACCATAGAGATCGCTCAAGGCTTTGGAATATGATTAGCACCTTTGTTTCGGGTACAGTGCATGGTTATGATTATGGAAATGATAATATTGTATAATGACAGACTGGAGCACCATACCCACACCCATATCTCCATACAACTCAACACTACGGTACCCACACATTACCTCAAGTGTACAAGTGGACGTGAAGGGGTGAGTGTTGTGTAGTTAGTAGTGTTGACAAACCTTAATGATCTTGTATATAAATTAACACAAATTTGAGTTAAGGGAATATATATTTGGTACATTAAAGCACCTCGATTCCTCCAAAGTATGTCAGGAAAGGGGACTCGATTAATAAAAGTAATGGTGGCTTGTTGCTTGGAATAGTTTGAAGGATTTAGTTGTTTCAAAATAACACTATTATACACCTCATTAAGGGGAGATTCTCTTGAAGGTTAGTTAAAACTGACTCGAAACCTATCCCCCCTATTTTAACATTGAGGTTATTTGTTTTCTAGCATAGTTTTAATGAAACGGTGGCCCCCAATTTACCAGAAAGAAAATGCTCCATAAAGGGCTCTGGTCGTGTACAAGAAATGGAGGTTTATATCAAGTGATGTCATAGTCATCTCGTTCCTGCCACACGATTATTTAAATAGTGCAACAGAGATATAACGATGATTGTTATTTGTCTGCACATTTACTCGAGAGATAACATTTATTCAAGTGTATCACTGTCTACAGATGTTTGTGATTTAGTTACACAGTTGTTTAATACGGTACTAGTAGGCTCATTTTAGATACGAGGCAAATATAAGAAACAAGGAAAACTAAGCTTACTGCCATCACGTCCTTTGTTATACAATTTGGTGACAACAGAGTTGAAAGGAGTTAATATATTATAAACGTATGAGGAGACCATGATTATACGTAACTAAAAAGGAAAAAGAATAGATTTGCTGATGTTCGTAAACAGGTAAACATGAAGGGAAGCTTAAAGCAGTTCAAACTGAACCGAATGGTGTCAACTAAACGGTTCAATATGATTCGAACCCCCTTTGTTATGGTTAAAGCGATAATGAACATATTGCCCCTGGATCTGCAAGACACTTTGGGTACGTCATGACGAGGGAAAAGGATATAGCAAGCACGAATGAAAGGGATTAGAGGGAAACTGAGGACAGTAAAACAATTGCATGAAAGGTTGTGGCTGGAACCTTACTTCCAATGCAGCTACAAATAGAAGAGGGATGTGTATAAGGGAAAAATATGAAGGAAAATGTGGTGGAATGGAGAAAACAAATGATTTACAATACCTAGTAGTGAAGGGAGGAAAGGATGTAAACAAGGCAGTTACCGAATGCAGGGAGAGAGGGAAGGATTCAGTATATATTACAGGGAGAGGCGAGATAAAATGAACCAAAGAGATTAATATCCACAAAGGGAGAAAACGAACAAATCTAAAAATATTGTGTATATTGTCGAGAACAATGAAATACAAGTGATAATAACGAACACAATTTATGGTTAGGAAGAAACTAACGAAGCAAAATATGACGAAGAGATGAATAGTTAAAAAACAAACAAATACTTTTAAGCTCTCGACGTGTTCTCTCTCTCTCTCTCTCTCTCTCTCTCTCTCTCTCTCTCTCTCTCTCTCTCTCTCTCTCTTTTGTGGACGTGAAGGGGATTAGACAGCCAGGGAGAAGACAAGATTCATTCCTTATGTGTCGCGCTGAAAAGAACAGGAGGAGACGGAGGTGACAAATCCGATCATGGGGAGAGGGTGGGTGATGGGAGGGAAGTGGAGGGGGAGGGATGGGGGGAGGGAGGAGATAGGTGGAGAGGGTGGGGATGGGAAGGGAAGTGGATGGGGGGAGGGAGGAGATAGGTGGAGAGGGTGGGGATGGGAAGGAAGTGTGGGGGGGGGGGAGTGGAGAGAGTGGTATTTAGGGAGGGAGGAGAGAACTTGGGAAGGCTGGAGAGGGAAGAGGGGGACTTCTATTTATCTTTACTGTGGTGGCCATCAATCCCTCTTGATGATATGCATACAAGTAAAGATTTAAATATGTACATAGTTATGAAGAAAATATATTAACACACTTGATATGCACACCTTCAAACAGTTACATATAGAAATAAATCATAAACTAACCACACTTGATAATAATTATGCAAATTAAAAACAAGCCACCATAAAGTTAAGCATCTTAACCAAAATAACAGACTCAAATCATGATCTGAGCCTAAAGCATTACAATATATACCATTAACAACGAACTACGTATGACCCAAAATGTGATTAATAATGAATTTTCCACTAAGCAGACACTACCTAAACTGGAGCACCTTCTCAACGCCATTACTATACTTACTGGTGTGGAATATGTGCGTGAAAAACACAGCACATTACAACACCATAAACACAACACACGGGGCTGCTCGAGGAACTTCAACAACACAATACTCATAACACAACATGGGCTGCCTCTTCTTCCCCTACACGTCTCAGAAACATTATCTTATCATGGCTGAATGTCTGGGATACCGATGGGCCGTGTGGGAACCCTGCATTGGCCTCGCTTCACACACACAGCTCCAGGGGTCTTTTCATTCATATTTATTAGTGATTACTTCAATACCTTGCCGGGGGGGGACTGAGGTGATGTCACGTCCAATTGTCCTACTGTAAACATTCCACTAAAACGGTCTCCAAAATTATGTGAAGTCAAGGATCAGCAAGCACAAAGTACATAAGAGGCTTTACATACAGGTACAGACACGATCAAAACTCCTGTATCAGTTGAATGAAAGTGAGTAATTTAAGTGAATCGTATGTATTCATTTTACAAAACATCAACAGTATTTGTTTC
>JAWZYT010004525.1:97500-122500 GCA_034508575.1 Petrolisthes manimaculis
CATCTTTTCATATTTTTTTAAGTCATGCATTTTTGTTTGGTAAAATTAATATAACAGGTATAGATCCATGCAGGTGTGTTGAGTGTAGTTTTTATCACGCTCTTCATACATGCTCTTTATTATTTTCTGCTTTCGTGTTGTTTGTCTACGGTGTAATTACTGCTCTATAGTATGTCTGTTTGTCAATAAATTATAAATCTTCTATGAAAAAATATTGTGCCACATCAAACAAATCAGGAAGAAACACAACTGCATCCCAACCTTAAATTAAATAATACAGACACAAGCAGACATACTGTACATGCACGTCACTCTTAGAACACAAGCACACGCAAGCATTCATGCATACGCCAGCCTCGAAAAAAATTCACACAAACAGACCAATATACTGACACCACCCTTGTGAAAAACAGAAAATAAACAAATGTACGCGAAAAAAGAAAACATACTGACACCATCCCCAGCAAAAAAAAAAAAAATATATATATATATATATATATATATATATATATATATATATATATATAACAAACACACACACCTACGCCATGGCGCCTCGAAACAAACAAATTGACGCCCCCCTCGGGAAAAATAAAAACACAAACACACAAACCATGTAACACACCTACGCCATGTAACACACCTCGGGAAAGAAGAGCAGAGAGTCCTATGCAGGACGTGGCAGCTGGACTAGGTAGAAGGAGATAATATATAATAGTAAATTGTGGGGATGCCTTGTTTACCCACCATTAAGGAGCAACACAACAGCAGGTTACACGAGTACACACCGGTCATCACACACACACACACACACACACACACAGGGGGGAAGAGGTTAGAGGTGGAGGAGGAGTTGCATGTATGTGTGTCTGTGTGTGTGTGTGTGTCGTAATGCGGTACATGACGTAAGACACATGAGTATGTGTGTGTGTGTGTGTACAGTATATGTATGTGTGTGTGTGTGTGTACAGTATGTGTGTGTGTGTGTGTTTACAGTATGAGTGTATGCGTGTACAGTATGAGTATATGTATGTGTGTGTGTGTAACTCGTGGTCACTGCGGCCTTCTCCTGATCTACATACATACGCCTACTTTACAATTCTATGCATGATATTTTTCGTGAGTGGTGGCGTGTTGTTGTTGTGTTGTACCGGGTTGTGTGAGGTGAGGTGAAGGGAGGTTATGTGAAATGAGATGAGGTAAGGTGAGGTGAGATGATATGAGACTTGGGGAGGTGAGAGAGTGAGGAGAAGTGATATGAGGTGATGCTATGTGAGGTGAGGTGAGGTGAGGTTAGGCTATGTGAAGTAGGGTGGAGGTGAGATGAGGTGAGGTGAGGGTTGAGCCTGTCAGAGCAAAGAGGGAGAAGAAATACGAGATATGATTACACTATAACAGATAAACAAATAATTAACTAATATCTAAAAAATTAACTTGACGGTAGTGAACCATTTTATACCAGAATATTTTATTTATATATTCACCCTACTTATTCATTTATAAGCGACGACTGATACGATTATTATCACTAGTCATAATATTGGTGAGGGAAACATAGGGATATTTTTTTTTCTTACCGTCTCCTCGAGTTGGCTCTTTTATATTTTGACGTGATGGCCAAGTCTGTGTTCCTGAGTACAGTATATCCCCTTCAGCAAACTCATACACTATAGAGCATGTAGTCTCTGTACTGTATATGTATATTACGTTATTTTTTTTCTATCTTGCGATGTGGTGAGTGATAGAGGGTGTGTAGCTGAGTATATATGGTGTGTATACTGTATATAGTGTACTACGCAGCCCAAGAACGTGACAATGAGTAAGTGAGTATACCATGACTTAATATACACCGTGAGCATATATACGAGAATGAGTGGTAGAATATACCTTGGCTAAGCATACATCGTGAGCATATCCAGACATATGAGAATGAACTTTCGAGTATATATTAACTTAGTATAGACCGTGAGTATACTATTTCTCCCAGACATAAGATAATAATGTCGTAGAGTACTGAGCATACACCAAGATGTTGTAGTACTGTAGGAGTAGTAGTAGTAGTAGTAGTAGTAGTAGTAGTAGTAGTAGTAGATGTTGATGATGCTGGTGAAACAGAAAGAGATGTCTCGGCTTGGGGATGTTAGCTCATAGGGCGTGAACCATCCATCACCATTACGGAGCGCCTGCGTGTTATGTTTCACGGCTGATGGGGTGTAATGGCACGGTGTGTTGCTGCCCGCCTCTACAATTCTGTTTTGCGTCGTAAAGGCTTCATTCTGCCAGCTGCTAACTCCATTCCACCAATCAGAGCCGACTTGTTGGTAACTTGTCTCTGCACCACAACCCGTGTTTACCTGCGGCCTCAGAGCTGGTTAGTTATTCCTCACGTTCCTACACATGTCCGCGTCTTAAGTATTCATGAGTGTAGCTCTTCAGGTTTGTTGGGCCGAGTGTTGTTGTTCATTGTGGACTTTGTAACCCACCTGCTGCCTGCTTGCATCATCGTCTGTATTTCTCGTATATGAGAGAGAGAGAGAGAGAGAGAGAGAGAGAGAGAGAGAGAGAGAGAGAGAGAGTTGAGGTCAGTAGATCGTCAAGCACAAAACGTTCTCACCTAATAATTATCATAAGCCTGCACAAACGTATGGGAGAAAGAGAGGGAGGGAGGAAGAAAGAGAGGGAGGGAGGGAGGGAGGGAGAGAGAGTGTGGAGGAGAGGTGTGTGGATCACCAAGCACAAAATGTTAGCACCTAATTATAATAAGCTTGCACAAACATTTCCATGGTATTGTTTTTTTAACTTTTCTAAATTATAACTCATCAAGTCATCCGCTTACGTCACTAACCAGGTTCTCTCACAACCAACACAAATTAAATATAGATTGGGAAAGCATAAAACATTGAGTGAGGTTCACGTGCCTGACAGTTTAATCAATTATTTTTCCTTAGCCGTGTATTTTACAGTACAACTATTCTGGTAAACACGGTTGGTATCTGCATCACATGAAACTAAAAATACCAGCAAGAAAAGGAACAATAAAACTCCACCGACCTCATCAGTTTCGATAAGCCAAATTTTGGGTAGAGTAAATAAAAATAATCAGAGTTATCTGTATATCTAAGGCGAAGGAAGACGCTTACTTAGCCTATCTCAAAAATCAATAAAAATCAAAAGACAACAACAACAACACGTGCCTCTGCTGCATTCCATCCAGGGCCATCATGCACGATATAAGAGCAGGATTTAGGCTACCCAGCTGATGGATTGCAGGATCTGGCTACAGTCATGGTCCCGTATGTTGGAGAGCAACTGAACAGAGTTCGATCAAGTGAATTTTACAAACCATTCTCAACGTTGAGAGAGGTTTAGAAGACTCACATTTTCGAACTCAGTTCAGTTGCTCTCCAACACACCTTGAACCCTGGTGAAGCACTATCAGCCAGGGCTGTACATATTGATTATTAAACTGTGATTCTGACTCTTTGTAGTTTGATCTTCTCCCTTTTATCCTACATAAGTTATGTCTGTCACTACCATGTGTGTGTACGTACTTCACAAAAGTAAATAAAAAATTAACAGCCATAAAGAGCGGTGAACTGGCAGGTTAATAATCAACTATACTTTACAGACTCCTTTCATGACCTTGTGTATGATTATAACAGTTACATATAGGTTGGCCCGTACATTATCATAATAATTATATTGGTATTGATTTATGTATATATATATTATATAGTGTTATCAGTAGCCAGAAAAGAAACACACAAATGGTGCCTTTGTGTACCACGCCCATCCCGCTCAGTGGGGTGGACTTTATTCACTGTGAAATTTAGTCAATAGAACAATTTAGTCATTTAGAACAATAACAAAATATTTCCTTCCCAATATTAATGTAAGAGATAGTAGTGGTGTTGGTGGTGGTAGTTGTGGTAGGTAGGACAGCTGTGGTGGTAATTGGAGCATAGTGGTGGTTTGTAATGGTTGTGGTAACGTAGCAGTGGTAGTGGTGTTAGTGTTGTGGTAGGAATAGAAAAACTGATGGTAATTATTGTTGTCCTAGTGATAGTGGTGGATGGTAGTTGTGTTACTGCAAAGATAAGGTAGATAGGTAGGTAGTAATGGTGATGGTAGTGTACCCAGTGGTAGTTGGTGTAAGTGGTAGTGGCAGTATTAGTGGTATTTTTTTCAGTATAATGAGATAATGAAATGTGGTCCAATTATGGGAAAGAAATGTAATGATATTTTAAGTTTAGTAGTGAACAGATTTAATGATATCCACATAAACTACACTAGAATTAACAGTGTAGGCAAATGCAAATGAATTATTGAAAAAAAAAAAAAACTGGCTGTTTACTTGTTAACGCTACACGATAGTTAATGAAGTGTGGATTTAACTGTTGGTGGGTATTATAATTCAGTCGTGTGCCTTTTATTACATTGACATACTGTTCTTAACACATTGCTATAATTATTATACACTAATGTTTATTTGATAAAAACACTGCATCAATAATTATACACTAGTTGGCAGCTCTGGATGTGTGGAGGGAGGGTTGGTCACGTGATTGGTGGCGCGGAGTAATACATGAAAGCAAGGTGACGTGACTGAGGCAGGGACAAGGAGGCGTCAGTTACCTGGTCGGCCCCGGTCCAGCAAGAAGTCACTCCTCCCGTCCTCCGTGTTGTGATCATTGTGTTGGAGTTTCCTACCAGTACTACCGGTATGTATGTATATGTGATTGTGTTTAGTTTCTAGTTCACCTGCTGAAGTTATTGTCATATCTGAAAGTATCTTTGTTTATTATTTATTCTGATTGGTTTCATGTGGGACTCTGAACAGCAAACCATCCGCCATTGTCCATGTCTTGTGGCGTAAACACGGCAATTATTTTCAAAAGCTGCCATAATGTTTTCACAGTGAGGTTAAAAAATGTTTTAAAGTTCACCGTCAGTAGTATTAGATCTCCATTTTTATCACTTTCCACCCAGGCAGGCATCATAATAGTATATTTTACTTAGAGCTGTGAAGTGAGTACCGTAAAATCCTCCATATAAAGTTTTTTTACTTAAGTGATTGTGGTTAATGGTGATTGAATGACAATTAAATGTGCTGGTGGTTAAGGGTGAATGGAATATTGCTGGTAGTTAAATGGGAATTAATGGCAAAGTGATGGTAACAATTTAAGGGTGAATGAAAAAAACACTGGTAAAAAATATTAATGTTAAAGAATTACTGCTATCTTTGTGCCTCTACTTTCAGCATGGCCCTGTGTTTTGCAAGGAACGTTGGTGATGTGTTCGTTTAACAAAAGACCGTGGAATGTATAACCTTCCTGGAGGACCTTATGACACACACTTTTCTACCCGATATGGTGAGTGAAATTTACTCTAGTCATACAGTCGCGGTCAATAATAAACATTCACATATGGGTATCTCAAACAATTTACTGTCGAATGTTTTCACGCTCACATATGACTGTTTTAAGTAGTGCGTAGCTACTTGTATTAAATTAAAAGATGATACTTAAACTATTTATTAGTGTATCATCGAGGAACCTGTCAAACTTTTACGTGAGTTACCCCTATTTGGATGATTATATTTGACCACGACTATGTACAGCCATGGCTGATAGTGCTTGACCAGGGTCTAAGGAGTGTTGGAGAGCAACTGAATAGTTCGAAGTGAATTTTCCAAACCATTCTCAACGTTGAGAGGTTTAGAAAACTCACTTTTTCGAACTCTGTTCAGTTGCTCTCCAACACTCCTCAGACCCTGGTCAAGCACTATCTGTACTGTCTAGTGTTCAGATTCACACCGCCACTACTTGGAATTATTTCTGAATTACACATGTGCGAGACATCTAATTTTCACTGATACGCTTATGGTCATTTTTCCAATAAATGTTTGTTCAAAAATCGAACGAATCACAGGAAATAGTTTTGTTTTGTAAAAATTTGGCACATGTGTAATTAAATATTTACCCACTATTTATAGTATAGAGCCGCTTGTGAATAATCATGCATAATAAAAGCTGTTTTTAATATATATTTTTATTGAATAAACTGTTAGATTATAACAATGTTCTAATTTCAGGTGTGGCTGGCGACGTCACTCCTGATTACATCCCACTCGGTTCTTTGGCGACAGCAAAGGTGTGGGACGTGGAGCTCCCCCACTTTCGAAGGACTGATGTAGTGGACCCATACCATACAGACGGAACGAGCAAATCTTGAATGTTGAGGCCATGTCAGGTCTTTGCCCGCTGTGACGTCAGTAATGGAGAAAATTCAAGGCGTCTTCACTTCTGACCTCATGTGGACGGCCCTTAGAAGTCTTGTACATTGAAGCTAAAAACATCTTTCATAATAAAAAGCTCTCAAAACGACCTGGTTGTATTTTTAGTCAAAGCCAAAAAAGTATGGTATGATAATGGACGTTTCTTCTCACATCTATAGAGCAACTGCAGGTTTCTTCTCCACTCGTTAATAGGTGCAATACTCGATGAAACGTTGTGTTCCCTCCACTTTCTAGCAGGCTCAAGTAACTTATTCGCCTCAGGTTGCCCTGTATCGTCCACATGTCTGAGTGAGTGGATCCTTATTCCCGGCCGAAACTACGATGAACCCTGCAGCCAATATCACCTGCATGGGAGATATATATTAGACAAGTCTTTCCTAACAACCATTTATATATACAGTCGTGGTCAAAAATAATCATCCATATAGGGGTAAGTTTGACAGCTTCTCTGTTCCTAAGATGATACACTAAATATCTTAAGTATAATTTTTTAATTTAATACAAGTAGCTACGCACTACTTAAAACAGTCATATGTGAGCGTGAAAACATTACAGTAAATTATTTGACACCCATATGTGGATGATTATTATTGACCGCGACTGTATGTCACTTACATAAATACTGATATCATTACAAGAGCCATAGCCAAACCACCATAATATACCTCTATACAAATCTCTTCGTTTATGCCTTCAATTCTTAATCTTCCTCTCGCTTATTCATTTGTTAGCATAAGGGAAACTCCACACAATCTTCCGGCCAAGTTTCACTAATATATGAAACCTTAAAATTATATATGTTTCCATGTTTACCAAGCAATGTGAACACTAAAGGTCAATGACAAATCTGTCAATCACAATATAATGATCATATTGCAATGACTAACGTTGAGGGACAAGCCTAAATTTGTGAGGCCTAATAATAGTTGAGGAAAGTTATAGCAACACTGACTTGCTCAAATTCCACATTAGATATTATTCTTACGTGCAGTAACTACCATTAACGTTACTATCAGTTATATTTTATCTATATTGAACATTAATAAAAATTGCACCTGGCCGAAACTACTGCATTACTGTTCCCGGAGGCATATTCCGAAACTGTTAATTTCGCCACTATCTAAATTATCAGCCAATCAGGCGCCTTTCGTCATGACGTCACATTCGATTGACCAATCACATTCTGCCAAAGGTATGACGTCATAGCGTCGTTCACTACAACGTATGCGATTACACCAATTATTATTATTGTGCATAATAATAATTATGATTATTATAATACGTTATTATTACTATGCATAAATATCAGCCAAAGAAGTGCACTCTCGAGCATAATGTCTGATCCAGTATTTTTGCGTAATTGCAGCCATGACGTGTCTCCTGCTGCGCAATGTTTTTATATTATCTATTTTTTCACGACGAGGATAAGCGTGAGTCATTAGTTAATCGGAATATGACGTCATGACATGTGCACAAGGGAGGTTCGTGAGAGGCTGATATTTCACATAATAACTTTTTTCACTTCAACTTAATTTTTAGTTCATTTTTTTACTATAATGATAATCCTCTACCATTATTCCGTTTGTAACCAAAGAACCAAGTAAATATTGATGAAATTAATGAGGTATGAAGAAATAAATGACCACTTCTGCCGTGAAAAAGTGCAATGTCTTATAACAATAAAAGCAAGTCATAACGAGAGAAAGGCACCTGATTGGCTCATATTTTAGATGGTGCCGAAATTAACAATAGTTTCGGAATATGTTTCCCGGAGTGGCCGTGTCTATGTCGTGGGACCCCCCCCCCCCCCATGCCCATGGCTGTCAAAGAAGGAAACTATGGGGGCCAAACCTACACAAAATCCCCCCCGCCTCCACCAATGGGGGTCGAGTCCCTTGAAACCACTTGGGTCACCCGGGCTAATAATACCACACCCGTCACACAACACGGCTACAAATGTTTTCATCACCAAGAAATTATTCTCTGGCTGTTAATTATTCTCAGCTTCTAGTCGGAGACATCTAAAGCAATCCTGGACCCACTAACAAATACTCATGTCCAACAGGCTCAAAGCCCATAACATCTAGGAAACAAAGGGTTTAGTTAAATGAAACTCTAGCAAAAACTGAAACCACTTCACATGTACAACACTCGTCTCCACTACACACACACATGGACTTGTCCCACATAACTCTACCAACATCACAATCTCCACCACTATTTCCACCTCCATCACCCCCTCCCCACACACACACAGACTCCTCCTCACCCCCGTGCTGATAGCAGCCCGTAACACACTTCAATTCTAAATAGATGGCATACAAAACATACACTGCTATTTTACAAGAATCAAAATTACTCAACACATAAAACACCTAAATTTCCCAATTCCACCATCAGATAAGACCTGACAAACGGCAATGGCGGACTCATCCCCCTAATCCACAAATCCCTTAATTATATAGAAGCAAGTGCGTAGCCTACCTTAAATCACTTCTCCCCCACCTGCCCACTACGACACTACCACAGAAATTAAAGCCATTAAAGTCCGCACTAGCAAAACAAGGATTACAATAACTAATTTATACATCCCCCTCAAACCTGCCCGACAATTCCCCATAACTTTTCTTCCCAGCTCCAACAAATCACCAACCCCCCCCCCCCCCCCCGACACACCTCATCCTGGTGGAGACTACACATCAACATGTCGGCCTGGTATGTCAACAACCCAGACACATAAGGATGTATTCCTTTCCCAAACGGACAACCTCATTACATTAATTTTAACAACACTCACCATCACACCAACATCTCTTCCAACCATTATTACCTGACAACACCTTCTGCTCCCCCAACTGGCCACATACACACGTTTAACTACAAAAGAGACAACTGAGAAGCCTCAACTACCGAACCGAAACAATTTTAAACACTAATCAGGTCACCCATAACACACTGCTGTACAGTCACTCATAAAAGTAAAGACACCCCAGGCACGACACCTTTTAACTAGAGCGATATCGGGTCTGGTAACATTGTACCTGACGTGACAGTGACGTCAGAGGTGGTGGTGTTTGGAGGAAGGCTGGTTTGTTCGAAATATTATCAAAACTCATGCTTCGTCTCATCTACCTTTAGTTCAAAGAGAATCGAGCAGATCAACTTCCTTATCTCAAGCACCATCACTGATGTCACGTACACTGTTGCCAGAACCGATATCACACGTATAAGAAGGTGACTGGCCTGGGGGGTCTTAATTTTTATGAGTGACTGTACATGAATTCAATACAATTATACAAAATGCAGACAAGCACATCCCTAGAGACAACACAGCCCAAATTGTACAACAAATTCAAGGCCTCATCATACAACGAGACTTAAAACATCCCCAAATCCTCTCACAACACATTGTATGCGAAATACAAGCACTAAATACACAATTTACAACAAAATTTAAGAACAGAAAACACTAAACTGGAAAATGTTTGTCAAAACTTTATCAAAAAACAAACATCAGCAAACTCTAGAAAACTCTAAACAGCATCATACTGTCCAACAGCATCACTATAAAATGGTATTGCCTGGGTGACCGAAGCCTTTCCTAGGGACTCGCGCCCCCTTGGTGGGGGCGGCTGGATTTTGTGACAAACGTAGCCCAGAGTGTTGGGATCCAAAGATTTACCTGTAATATTTCTCGTAAGCTCCATGGACAATTAAACACAATGGAGCATTTTTAGCTGAACATTAACCTGATTTACACAACAACAAAACTGTCTAAAAGTACACTCGTTAAATACAATAACTGGTCAATAAGCAACTCACCTGCAACTTAATGTAGAGAAATGGTGATGCGGAATAGAAGTGGGAAACGGCTCCCTCCATTACTACAAACTTCAGAACCACGGTCTTCCAAGTTCTTACAGAGTCTTCCTGGTCTAAGGCAGCCTTCTGTTATTCTCAGTCAACCAAGCCAGTAATAATCACATCTGGAAAAAAGAAAATCTAATAAGTATTTACGGTACCTAACAACATCCTCATGCAACCAACAAACCACATTGTAACATTCACTTAACTAGCCATATATCACCACTGTTTAGATTATCATTATCCTCGCTACGTCTTTAACACTAATATTATGACTCAAGAATACTTACCAAAACTCAAGAGATACATAGAGCTTCGAAATAGAGAGCAAAGACTGATAATGTTACCCGTTTGGTGGCTGATCCAGTACTGAAAGCCGGCTCAACTCAGGAGTCAGTGTTGCCAGGTGGTGGATCGTGAACCACCCCAAAACCAGACCAAACAATATGCAAAGTTTGTCTCGATAAGCAGCCCAATAACAGCCCAAACCAAAAATAAGCCCAATATGGCGGGAAAACCGCGGACCTGGCAATCCTGCCGGCTACTAAAACTCGCCTCCTCCCTCCCCATCCATACCCCCACCAACAACTTCCTGCCCCCTCTCCACTCCCCCCCCCCTCTCTTCCTAACCTTAACCCCCTCCCTCTTTTTTCTGTCCCGATCCCATACATATATACATAAATACATATATATACATCTTTACTGTCTAGTCAAAACAAACCAATAACCTAAGCTCCTCACCTCACCCCCACCCCAATTAACCCTACTTTCCATCCTGAACAACCATATCCTGACTTAACTTGTCAGATAGTTATAAAAAACCTTAGATTTCTTAGTAAATTTAATTAATACAGAGCCTAATGAATGATTATTCAATACATTAATCATTCTTTGCTCTCTTTATAAACATGATTACAGGTACCGGTACTTTTAATCAGACCAATAAGATGGAGAGGCAGGCCATTAATAGAGCCTTGCCTGGTGAGTTGAAGAAGTTGTCTTGGTTAGCCCTAAGTGGAGTTTCCGTGAGGAAACAATATATTTTACAGTACAACTATTCTGGTAAACACGGTTGGTATCTGCATCACATGAAATTAAAAATACCAGCAAGAAAAGGAACAATAAAACTCCACCGACCTCATCAGTTTCGATAAGCCAAATTTCGGGTAGAGTAAATAAAAATAATCAGAGTTATCTGTATATCTAAGGCGAAGGAAGACGCTTACTTAGCCTATCTCAAAAATCAGTAAAAATCAAAAGACAACAACAACAACACGCGCCTCTGCTGCATTCCATCCAGGGCCATCATGCACGATATAAGAGCAGGATTTAGGCTACCCAGCTGATGGATTGCAGGATCTGGCTACAGTCATGGTCCCGTCATTTTTCTCTGATATATTATATAATGATGTTGGTGAATTTTGAGGATAATGTGTATCAGAACATCAGTATTTATTATATATATATATATATATATATATATATATATATATATATATATATATATATATATATATATATATATATATATATATATATATATATATATATATATATATATACATATATATATTTAACTACAGATCATTAAACTATCGATCAGAAGAAAGAATCACGTCTCTCTTATTCATTACAACATTATTTTCAAAGTACACCATCATACCAAAGAAGCGACAGGATTTTAGACCATGATTGTGCAGCACGTGGTCAATAAATACAAAAATAAATAAAGCGATTATCTATCTTTGACTGAGGTTGGCTTGTTGGCTATTTGCCTGGCTGACTGGCTGGCTGTTTGGCTGGCTATTTGGCTGGCTGACTGGCTATTTGACTGGCTGACTGACTGGCTATTTGACTGGCTGACTGGCTGGCTGACTGAGATATCAACCCCACCTGCTGTATCACAAATTCTCAAAAATGATGGTGGATTTTTGGTATCGAATATATATTTTTTCTTGAAAGTAGCGATCGCGATAATGGCGTAACCCGATAAGGGTACGATAAGGCCAGGGTGCTGTCAGTTGTGTAAAAGACTTGGGGTTATTGATAACTAATCTACTAAGGAACAGTGACGTCTCAGACAATATAATTACCCGTATCATGCCAAGCCAAGAAGAAGGTATTTAATTCATGCAAGACGATGTAAGGGGAAAAGGATGCACACACACACACGACACACACACATACACACAAAGAGAGAGAGAGAGAGAGAGAGAGAGAGAGAGAGAGAGAGAGAGAGAGAGCGAGAGAGAAGGTATACTACACAGCAGGTTAAAACAGCAGTGAACCTATTGGCTCATATACGAGGCTAAACTTGGGAGTGGTATTGCCTCTTCTTCCAAAACTGTGCCACGAATCTGAAACATTGGCCTACACATTCTGGGAAGGTTTGCGGAACACATGACACAATAAGGATGGAGGAGGTTTACAGAACACGAGCATAAAGAGGGAAGAGGAGGTGTGTAGCTTATTAAAGAAAGAGGAGGGGAGATGGTCACGTTTTGTCGTCTTAGTCTAAGATGGCCACCACCTACCCTGAAGCTGCCGAGGGAGTTTATCTGAAGGAGGATGAGGCTTTTACTTGGGTGGTCCGTGATATTAAGAGCAGTAGGCTCTCAAACGGGCAATACACTTTTGGTTCATTGGAGTGCTTTGATTCCTCTAAATTATTCCAGGAAACAGGACCAACCACACTAAGATGCTGTAGCATTTTGGTGAGTGGCTTATCTCCCACCCAAGACACAGACACTTCGTACCAGCCAACAGCTATGCTATATTTCTTTTAAATTGTATGTATATTTTCAGCCTATAGCTGCCCTCATGTTAATAATCCGATTATTATTATTATTATTATTATTATTATTAACAACAATAATGGTGGCCTATTGCTTGAAATAATTTGGAGTAATTTCTTGCTCCAGATTTAAAAGCATTGTACTCTCCCCATACAGATAAGGGACTAACTGACAGAATTAATGGACAATGTTGGAAACAAGACCTTACAACACAATGAGAGAGAGAGAGAGAGAGAGAGAGAGAGAGAGAGAGAGAGAGAGAGAGAGAGAGAGAGATGTACTGTAGTCTGTACTGGCTTGGGTCAGAAGATCCTGTGAAAGAGAGAAAATGGATATTTCAGTGTTCCCGAACCATGGAAGACTTAGCTATAATATATAAGCCAGCCAGCCAGCCAGCCAGCCACCTATCCAACCACCCAGCCAGCCACATCCTCCTCCACAACCCCCACCCCCACCCGTTTTTATCCTAATCTATATCGGGGAGAAGTTTTGCGAATTTCAAGTAGGTTGGTTCAGCTCTTTCCCTCAGGCACACTAAACCTCTCCTTCGTATTATATATTCCTGGTGTTGTGTATCTAACGTCAATCATGTGTGTGTGTGTGTGTGTCACCTGGTCTTCATCACGTCCTGGACACGTGCTCACCAACTGTTACCCTCCCAGAATGAGCTCAAAGCTCGTAGTGACCGATGTGTGTGTGTGTGTGTGTGTGTGTGTGTGTGTGTATGTGTGAGGTAGGCAGGCATTCCTCTTCACAAGAAAAGATCAAACTAATTTTAAAGAGGGTATGGCATATCGCCTCCCTCTGGCGGCCAAACAAAAGCGTTCATTCACAGGACCCCAGCTACCATCTAATAATAATAATAATAATAATAATAATAATAATAATAATAATAATAATAATAATAATAATAATAATAATAATAATAATAATAATAATAATAATAATAATAATAATAATAATAACAATAATAATAATAATAATGTTCAAAACCAAAACACCCCAGACCATAATATAACTTTTTATCAATTGTTACACTGCCAGTGTTGTTGTTGGTGTTTGGTCCAGCCCTTGTTAATAGTTCAATGGGGTCGTTTGTAGAAGGTGAATAATTGGAGTCAACGTAGCCCTCTGAACAACACAACAAAACACGTCCGCTTTAACATATACAGAAGTGGTCTGTTTTCTGGCATAGACTGGAGGAATAAAGTGGTCTATCGTACTTTTCTGGCATCAGCTTGGAGGAATAAAGTGGTGTGTATTTTTTTCGGGCATTATACAAGCTTGGAGGAATCTGTAACTCACCTATTTTCCCAAAACAAATTATACTCCTTAATATACAACATACTGACCAGGATTAACATCACCGTCTCATCCCTCTAATCAGCATCTTATTACAACATGGACGGCTTCCCTGAAAATACCCTCCCTCCTTCAGTAGACGAATTGCATGAATAAATTTGGTGGGCAGGAGTTATATAGTGGGGCGAGTGTGGAGGGTGGGGGTGAGAGGAGAAGGTACTGGGTGGAGGGTGGGGGGAGGTACTGGGTGGGGGGGGGAGGAGGTATTGGGTGGGGGGGTGACGGGAGGGAGATGAGTTTTTGTTTTGGGTTTCAATCTTACGGTAAAGGATGTTTGTGTAGGATGAGAGTATAGTTCATTATGCTGTCGTTAGAGGAAGGTGAGGAGGAGGAGAATGAGAGAATGGACTCGAATATACTGTAGAAGAGAACACGGTGGCTGAGATTCACTGTACTGTATATATATGAACATATATATATTACATACAGTACTGTAAACACATAAAACAGTTATGATTACATCTTCACACAATAATTAATTTATACATATCAACGAAAATAATCTAACGTGACAACTTAATTTGCCAACCACTAACTTGGGAAACTAAAATTGTGTCCAAAATTGCTCCGACCACCAATCACCCATGTAGAGAAAAAACACAAGCGACGTGAAAAACAACACTATAACTAATAGAGTTGACTGGAACCAGAGCCACCCACTCCATCCACACCCACTCACACCCACTCACACCAGGTCACACGAGAGGTCACTCCAGGGGTCACAGGGCTGGCAAGAAGCGATGACCTCTGATGTCGACGTAGATTCATTAGTGAAGGTCAAAACGAGATGAGAGGGTGAAGGTGAAAAAAAATGGAGGTGAAAAAACAACAACACACACACACACACACACACACACACACACACACACACACACACACACACACACACACACACACACACACACACACACACACACACACACACACACACACACACACACACACACACTCACACACACACACGAGGCGTCGGAGGAAAAGAAGTCAATTCGATTCAATCTGTATGTGATAAAAAGGTCCGGAAAGGAGGTCGCCCCCCTTGACCTCTGACCTCATTTGTGTAGTTGGGAGTAGGCGGGAGGGGAGGGGAGGGGAGGAGAGGGTAGGGAAGGGAGGGGAAGAGAGGGTAGGGAAGGGAGGGGAGGGGAAGAGAGAGGGGAAGAGAGGGTAGGGAAGGGAGGGGAGGGGAAGAGAGGGTTAACTCGAAAACATTATATAGTAGTGAAGGGGAAGAGGAAATGGAAGGGACGAGAAAGGATGGCAGGGAAACGGGAAACAAAAAGAGGAGATCGTGAACCCGAGAGAGGAGATTGGGAGTTAAACAGGGAACAGAAGAAGACAAGGCCCCTTATAGACAGGCCTTGGTGGTAGAAGATAATATAGGCCGAGAGGGGCGAGTGAGAGGCCACTTGAGAATGGAAAGGGGCAGCAAGGGAAAGAAGGCAATCTTGAACCGAGGCTGCATCCAACCAACACAACACAACACAACACTTAGACGATCCCAGTCAGTCACTTACCAAGCCCACCAACGAATTACTCTCCTATACTACAACTTTTCTTTTCTTTTTTTATTTGCCTGGAGATTATGTACCGATTTCCTCTTTAATTAACCTTTCTTGGCATTATTGGTCAATGTAATGGAATATATGACAATTTACACCAAACATTTATCACAGTCGGTTTCTTATAAACACAAAAATATCCTGTAGCTAAAGTCTTTTATTATTACGTAGAAGGGGAAGGGATGGGGGGGGGGGGGATAGAGGAAAGGACGGAGGGAGAGAAGTAAATAAGAATGAAGTCAGGTAGGGAGGGAGGAACAGGTAAGGAAGTGATGGAGAGAGAGAGAGAGAGAGAGAGAGGGGGGGAGAGTTGGAGGGAAGTCAGGATGGGGTCGGATCATGGAGGTATAAAGGGTGGAGAGGCCCTCAGCCGCGCTCTCAGGTACAGGCTCAGTGATGCCTCTTCCGCCATGTTGTTGTGGTCATGTACAGTACGCACTGAGTTAATGGTTATTTTTTCCCCTATTCTCATTGTTTATACTCATAAATAACTTTCAGATGTGTGAAATTGATCTACTGCTTACTCTTAACCATTTATTACATAACAACATTTAGGTTAATATTGAATAACATGCCACTGAATAATACTAATTTATTCATCCTAGTCACGATGCGAGACCAGATTATTTCCATTTAGGAAAGTACTTAGTCGCCTTAGGAATATATTTTGTTGGGAAAATAATCAGTTTGCACCTATCCTTACCACAGGAAATACTTCCATACTTCTATAGGGTTATACCAGGCAAACGCTTCCTCAGACCACAACAATATGGCCGACTGACAGTTCAGAGGCTTCAAATCCGCGCGCTGCGGGCCTCTCCACCCTTTATACCTCCATGGGTCAGATAGTTAGGTCAGGGAGAGGTGAGGATGAAGTTAGGTAGGAAATGAGGGAGGGAGAGGTGAGGTAAGAAAGGATGGGGCGGGGTAGGAAGGGAGAGAGGTGAGGGTGGGATAGGGAGAGAGGGGCAGGAAGAGGTGAGGGAGAGGCAGGGAGAGGTGAGGGAGAGGCAGGGAGAGGTGAGGGAGAGGCAGGGAGAGGTGAGGTGAGGGAGAGGTTGAAGGTCTCAGTAAGGGTAATGGTTCACAGCGGGAGAGGAGGGAGAGAGAGTGAGTGTCCGTGATCTACGTGTTGAGAGTAGGTAGTGGGAGAATAATTGGTGTGGGTAGTGTGGGTGTGGGTAGTGTGCGTGCGTGTGTGTGTGTGTGTAGTGTGAAGGTAATGTGTGTAGTATGAAGGTAGTGTGTGTGGATGGGTGTTGTATGAAGGTAATGTGATTAGTGTGGGTGGGTGTGTGTGTAGTGTGAAGATAATGTGAGTAGTGTGGGTGGGTGTGTGTATATAGTGTGAAGGGAATGTGAGTAGTGTGGGTGTGTGTAGTGTGAAAGGAATGTGGGTAGTGTTGATGTATGTAGTGGATGTGTGTAGTATGTTGATGTGTGTACTGTGGATATGGGCAGTGAAAGTGTCAGATTACGTGAGGTGGATATCAGCGTATTGACTGTGGTTTGGGAAAGAGCATGTCGAAGGTGGATATTCACCAATCACACTTAAAAAAAAAAAAAAACATATATATAAATCGAATCTCCGTGGAGACTAACTTTTATTGCACAGGTCAGCATTTGTCTTTATTTACTTACAGTATCTATAATCCCGCAAATATTTTCAGTTTTGCTGTGCGATGCGTATTTTTCAAGTTTCAACAAACACACATACACACATTAATGTTTTGTTATCATATTTGATTGCTGCCGAGCTGATATGAACACCACCGTCATCAAACCTCTTGCCACCCCAACAACAACAACAACAACAACAACAACAACAACAACAACAACAACAACGACAACAACAACACCAATGACCCCCACGGCTGGATACCTCGCCCTTCTAATTAACTAAGGAAAGGGGAGGAAAGGTGAAGTTAGAAACCGTCTGTCTGTCTGTCTTTCTTAAGTCTGACCCTTAATTCAGTACCCGCCCCTCGTCGACTGCTCCCCGGTGATTGGGTTAGCAAAGGGTGGTGTGGTAAGGGTGAGATTTAGGGCGACCTGGCTTGACCCCTCTCACCAGTCTCTTTCTACACCCCTCCTCACCCAACAGTATAAACAGAGGGTCCCTTCCCCTTCCCCTTCCCCTTCCCTCCCCTCACTTATCCCTTCCCCTCCTCTCCCCTCCCTTATCCCTTCCCCTTCCCCTTCTCTCCCCTCCCTTATCCCTTCCCCTTCTCTCCCCTCCCTTATCCCTTCCCCTTCCCCTTCCCCTCCCTTATCCCTTAAATTAGTCTATAAGGTTCGATTCTCATTATATCCCCCTTTTATACCCCATATATTTTCTATGTTCTTCCTTGCTGCTCCTTATATTGTCCTTCTCTGATGATCTTTCAATATGCTTCACCTTCTTTCCTTTATTACTTTTTACTGCTCCTCTCTACCTCTTGTGCTCGTTGCAAATATCCCTCTCATTTCATTTTCTCATCTCCTTCCTTTGTATCCATTTTCCTTACCCATCTACATAATGATCATCTTCCCCTCCTCCCTTCTCCATCCCATACTTCTCTCTCCTATATCTATCTAGTCCCTTTTATCCAACCAGCCTCTCTCCCTTCAATCTACCTCAGCAAATGACAATACAAACTCCTCTTTGCCCATAGCCCTTCCCTGTTATCGCCTTCCTGACACTCCCACCAAGACGTAAGTACCCCCTCCGAACTTTCCCCACAATCTAAGGGACTTTCTACACAGGTAACCAGATCCTTCCTTATCTCCAAGTTACACGAAGTTCAGATGTGTTCCTGATAAGTAATCACTGATCCCCTACACAAATATGGCTTCCAACCTTCTCTCTCTCTCTCTCTCTCTCTCTCTCTCTCTCTCTCTCTCTCTCTCTCTCTCTCTCTCTCTCTCTCTCTCTCTCTCCTCTCTCTCTCTCTCTCTCTCTCTCTCTCCACATCGTTTTTAAAATTCATATCATTTTTTTACTTGTGTTCTCTTAAAGGGGTGGGTGGTTGGGTGGGTGACAGGGCAGTAAAGGGGCGGAGGCTGCGTTGAGGGAGACTAACTTGGACACGACACAAAAAATATCAATGAAGGAGAGAACTGGAAAAATATTAGAGGGAAAAACGATAGCCAGACAGAGTGTATGTGTGTATGAGAGACGTAAAGAAAGAAAAAGTGTATGTGTGTGTGTGTGTGTGTGTGTGTGTGTGTGTGTGTGTGAGAGAGAGAGAGAGAGAGAGAGAGAGAGAGAGAGAGAGAGAGAGAGAGAGAGAGAGAGAGAGATTGACTAGCGAGTGAGCAAGTACAATTGTGTGTATGAGGGAGTGAGGGTCTGATAGAGAGGGTGAGTTAGGCAAATAAGCAGCGCCTTGAGTTCATTACCAGGCCATAGATCATCATTAGATCGACAGAGTCACCACACCGGCTACAAGGCAAGCAGGCAGACATGCGAGGCAAGCAGGCAGGCAAATATGCGAGGCAGGCAGGTAGGCAGGCAGACATGCGATGCAGGGAGGCAGGTGGGCATAGAGACAAGGGAGACAAGTAGGCAAGCAGGCAGGCAAGGTAGGCAGGCAGGCAGGCAGGCAGGTAAAGAGGCTAAAAGGCAGGCAGGCAGATGGATGTAAAGGAAAAAAAAAAGCCAATGATAAGCAAGTAATAGTATAGTGTACACGGGGAAGCATTAGGGACATTGGGTGTTCTGATATGGGTTGGGTAGTGGGCGTGGGCAGAGAGACATGGGCGTGAAGAGGGGTTGTGATTGTGGGTAGGTGTGTGAGAAGATGAGGTTGTAGGAGGGTATGAGTATGTGGATGTAGTGAGTGTGGGTGAGAAGGAGGTAGTGAGTGTGGGTGAATTTGAAGAGGAAGTAGTGGGTGTAGATGTGGGTGTTAACTAGGATTTATTGAGTGTGGGTGTGGGAGAGGATCCGAGTGAGTGTGGGAGAAGAAGAGGTTGTGTAGGTGAAGTCGTGGATGAGATGAGGAGATTGAAAGGGTGAGGGCAAATGTGAGTGTGAGTGAAAGTGACAAGAAGAGATCGTGGGTGTAGGTGTGTGTGTGTGTGTGTGTGTGTGTGTGTGTGTGTGTGTGTGTGTGTGTGTGTGTGTGTGAGAGAGAGAGAGAGAGAGAGAGAGAGAGAGAGAGAGAGAGAGAGAGAGCAGACAGGATGTGTGAGACAAGCAAGGGAGTGTGACTGGCAGAGCATCATTAGCAGAGAAATATGTGTAGTGATGGTGATTGGCCAGTGGAGTGTGTTTAGCTGAGGTGCAGATAAACAAGTAGGGAAGGTTACAGGCTGCATGGGGAGATAATAGAGATGGAGGTGGGAAGGAAGGAGAGGTGGGGGAAAAAGAGGGGACACAGAGATGGGGAATGGAGATGGAGGTGGGAGGGAAAGAGAGAGGTATGAGAGATGGGAAATGGAGATGGAGTTGAAGGAGAGAGAGGTAGGGGTGGAGAGGCAAGGAGAACGAGGGGAAAAAGTATAGGAGTTGTGAAGTAGGGAGGGAGGTATAAAAGAATAAGTGTTGGTGACGTGACGTGACGTGACGGGTTAATTTAATAAGAGCAGACGGGAGATGGATAATGGGAAAGGAAGATGTTGACATTAGAGAAGGGCTGAGTATAACTGATGAAGGCAGAGGCATAAATGAATAAATTGAAATGGATAGAAGCAATGGAGTGAAAAAACATAGTATTAGGTAATATGCGAGAATGTTTGAATGTACAACTAAATATGGCCCAGGTAAGGTCGAATAAGTTGGAGTGTAAAGATAAGATAAAATAGGGTGAAAATCAGAGTACGATATGGACAGGAGAGGTGAAAAGGGGACGAGGGTAGTGAGGGAAGATGGAAGGATGAGAGGGTAGTGAGGGAAGGGGAAAAGGGGTAAGGGTAGAGAGGTCCGAATGATAGCTAGGGGTGAGGGTGGAGTCAGAAGGCAGGTAGGCAAGTCCTGTACAACAAGCACACTCCAAGTGGCTTCATTACCGTCAATTGTCCACGTAAACAGCACTCGGTGGTGAGATGGTGCTGGGATTTGATAATGGTGGTGGTGGTGGTGGTAGAGGAGACGGTATTGGTGGAGGTAGAGGTGATGTTATTGGTGGTGGCAGAGGTGATGGTATTGGTGGTGGCCAGCCTCGACTGAAATACAAAAGGTGTTTGTGTAAATAATACTGAGCCCATCTTTTCAGTCCATTGGTAAATCATATTAAATTTTCCTCAAGCTAATATAAAAATGCATAGTGAATCTTGAAATCAATGATGAAAGAAGACTTCCCAAAGTCTGATAGACCCTGTAGAAGGAAAGACAAGGTAAACTGAGTTGGGACAGCAAGCACTAAGATTACTGCATGGCGTAGAGTTACCCCAGTCCTTTCAGATGTACGAAAACTGAATGACGTTGCAGAACGTGCCAAGACTACTGGAGCACTACACAGGTCAACACTGCCTCAGGGTATTGTTGTTAATGTTGATGGTGGTGGTGTTTTCAGTCCCTCTGGCACCCCCCCTCCCCTCTCCCCCCCCCTGCCATCCACCCAGCCAGCCATCCACACCCCCTCACCTTCCCTCCACCCCTTCATCTTCACTGGGGGACTTTCACTCCTTGACGTTGACGCTAATTACGACCCAGAATTCCCCACCCATCTCTCGCCACTCATTAATCTTCACAGAAAACGTCGCTACTCTATTTTTTCTTGTTGATCGTCGTGGTAATTTAGGTTCGTAGTCCCTATTGTTTTGGTATCCAGGACGGTATAATTCCCAAGTCTCTCAGCGTCCAGGGAAGCTTGCGTAGTTGTTCATGCTCAAGTTAATTGTAAACATAAAATTACCATTAACAAATTCACAGTTCCTCTTTGTTGTGGTCGAGATATGCCGAAGTCACTCCTTCTAGCAAGCTACCTACTATTTATTTTTTTCCGCCCCCTCTTCTCATTACCTCCTTCGGCCCTTCTTCTCCCTACTCCTCCTCCTCCTCCTCCTCATAATCCCTCAGCCCCTCCTCTTCCCATATCCCCTACTTATATATTCCCAGTGTTTCTTCCCACCCCCATACATCCCCACCTCCTCCCCCTCCTCCTCTCCTCATATCCTTCTACCTCCCTCCTACCCATATTACCTCCACCCCTTCTCCTCATGTACTCTCCCTCTCCCCTTACACTCCTCTCCCTCTGCCCCTCCACTCCTCCTCCTCCTCCCAGAACGTCTCCCCCCTTTCACCTCCCCCCCAATTCAGTAGTTCCCCCGCCAGCGTCCTACAGTTCCGGTTTCCGGTCGAGAGTGTCCTCGCTCCTGGCTGCTGTTCCGGTCACCGCCCACCCCACACCCACACTCCCACCCCACACCGACAACCCCCCCATAACCACGCCCATGTAGACACAACGCCCACACTCTCCCCTATTCCCGCCCACACTCCTTGAATACTGACTACATCTCGCCCACAGCAGCTCGTGTCCCCACCCACGTTCCCACCCACGTTCCCCATCTCTCTCTCTCTCTCTCTCTCTCTCCTCTCTCTCTCTCTCTCTCTCTCTCTCCGCCCACACTCTTCAATCATTCATTAATTAACTCACTTTACACACAGAATCACCCATTCATCATTCGCTCGCCCCCCCCCCTCTTATCTTCACCCCTCTCTCACACACTAACTCAGCAACTCTCTCTCTCTCTCTCTCTCTCTCTCTCTTTCTCTCTCTCTCTCTCTCTCACACACACACAAGCACAAAAAACACACACTCACACAAAAACACACACACGATCACAAACACACACACTCCACTAACATTCACCCACTTACTCACCCTACATACATTCTCCTTACTCATCCACGTCCGTCATGTCACCCCATTCCACTGCTCCCCCCCACCCCCACCCCCACCCCCCACGTTGGCATTCATTCACTCACCCACATTCGTTCCGTCCATTATTCACTCCTTCACAACCTCACCCAACTCACCACCTTTCCACACTAATCATTCATTCATTCATTCACCTACTGGGACCCTCTTTCATCATGCTTATAATTACAACTTACTAACACTTTCCATTCATTCATTCATTCATTCTTTCATTCATTTATTTCCCTCGATTCTAGTTGCACTTTCTCTTCATTTATTCATACAATTTTTTCATTCATTTTCCTTGGACTCTCCTTGCACTTTACATTCATTTATTTATTCATTCATTAATCAATTCTGTCATTCACAATTTCGCTTCCCTCACTTATTTATGGACTCTCATTTCCTCATTCACAATTCTTCTCCCACACTCACATACTCAGAGGTAATGAGTGAGTGAGGTAGGTAGGTAGGTAGGTAGGTAGGTAGGTAGATAGGTAGGTAGGTAGGTAGGTAGGTAGGTAGATAGTGTGAGCATGGATGTAATTTGGTAGGGTAGTGAAATAAGTAGGTAGGTAGGTAGTGAAGTAGATAGGTAGGTAGGTAGTGAAGTTGGTAGGTAGTGAAGTAGGTAGGTAGTGAGTGAGGTAGGTAGGTACGGTACTTAGAGAATGAGTCAGGGAGGTAGGTAGGTAGTGAGAGAATGAGTGAGTGAGGTAGGTAGGTAGGTAGGTAGGTAGGTAGGTAGGTATATATAGTGAGTGAGGGTGTGAGTGCGGTCAGTTGTCACGGTCCACGGGGCAGCACGGTCAGGTTTCCGGTCACTGGTTGGAGAAGGTGACGCCACACTGGACTCTTATATACACTACCTTACACACACACACACACACACACTACCTTACCTACTTTACCTTACACACACACACACTACCTTACCTACTTTACCTTACACACACACACACTACCTTACCTACTTTACCTTACACACACACACACTACCTTACCTACTTTCCTTACACACACACACACACACACACAACACACACCACACACACACACACACACACACACACACACCACACACACACACACACACACACACACACACACACACACACACACACACACACACACACTACCTTACCTACTTTACCTTACACACATACACACACACACACACTACCTTACCTACTTTACATCCATCTACTTTACCTCCACCTTCATACCTTACCTACTTTACCTTCACCTCCCTATCTACTTTCCCTCCACCCCCATACCTACCTATCTACCAGCCTATATATCTACCATTTCTTCACCTATTTTCCCATCCTTATATCCACCTTTCCTTCCCTACAAACCTTACCTCCATTTCCCTACTTGTTTTCCCTCCTTACCCACGTTACCTCAACCTCCCTTTCCCTCCCTTCCCTCCCTTCTCTCCTACCTACCTTCCATCCCTAACTACCTTTCCTCTACCTCCTTTCCCTACCTTGCTTCCACTTAACTGTTTCTCTACCTCCCTCTCTACTTTCTCTCTCTCTCTCTCTCTCTCTCTCTCTCTCTCTCTCTCTCTCTCTCTCTCTCTCTCTCTCTCTCACCTACCTACTTGCCTACCAAACCATCTTACTTAATTAACTCCCTAACTACTCCCTACTTATTGACCTACACTTAGGTTTAATTTACCCACCTCCCTTCCTTCTGTTTCTCATTCCATCATCTTACTCTCCCGGTCGAGATAAAAATAATACAAACTAAAAAATCATGTCACAAAAATATAAAATAAATCTCCTCTAGTTTGACAGTACGAGATGATAGATATGATACAATATGAACAAAAGAAGTTATAATAATAAAATAATAAGCCCCCTCTATTCGACTATGATAGGTAAATAATAAACTGGTAGGTAAAGTAATAAGTAACCTGAAATAATATAAAATCAGCCTCCTCAACTTCGACAGTGGTATAGGTAAACTGGTAGGTAAAATCATAGGTAAACTGGTAGGTAAATCATAGGTAAACTGGTAGGTAAAATCATAAGTAAACTGTTAGGTAAATCATAGGTAAACTGGTAGGTAAACTGGTAGGTAAATTGGTAGGTAAAATCATAGGTAAACTGGTAGGTAAAATCATAGGTAAACTGGTAGGTAAAATCATAAGTAAATTGGTAGTTAAATCATAGATAACTGAAAAAATATATATAAAATCAGCCTCCTCAATTTCGACAGTGGTATATATGTATGTGTAGGTAAAGGCAAGTAATCAGAAGAGAATCG
>JAWZYT010004525.1:127500-128801 GCA_034508575.1 Petrolisthes manimaculis
TAATAATCGTAATAATAATAATAAATAGTTGTAATAATAATAATGAGTCTGTGGGGAAAGATTTTCACCTTAACCTCTTAGATATATTTATATAATTTTTTTTAGTTGAATTTTTTTGCAGATCCTTCCCTTTTAAAAAATATATCCCTGAATGTACACGTATTGAGTTGAGAGTGTATCCATCAACTCCTCCCTTCCTTCGCCTCTGTCTGACTTTTTGTTTACTATAATTACACCCAAGTAAAAAAATTTGGACCAAATTTGTTACAGCGTGACGGAGGTTTTGTCGGTAGCGTGAGGTGAAGGTGAGGTGAAGTGAGGCAAGGGAAAAGAAGGAAAGTTAAGAAAGAGAGGGGAAAGGAGAGGAAGGAAAAGAAGTACAAAAGAAAATGTTGATAGAATGTGAAGTGAGGGGAGGAAAGGGCAGGACGGGTATTAAGAAGGGGAGGGAGGGAAAGGAAGGATAAATGAAGAGAAAGGGAAACATACGAAGGGATAATAATATATATATATATATATATATATATATATATATATATATATATATATATATATATATATATATATATATATATATATATATATATATATATATATATATATATATATAGAGAGAGAGAGAGAGAGAGAGAGAGAGAGAGAGAGAGAGTGAGAGAGATATTTTTTTTTTATTCAGGGTGTAGATTAGTGAGAAAAAGCGAGCGTTGTGGAGGTGGTGGTGGTGGGTGTGCTGACCTTCCTGACCCAAGCACACCACTCCACTCACTCACTCACTCACTCACTCACTCAACCACTTCACTACACTTCATTTCACTACACTTCATAATATTCTTCCTCAGTTCTATATTAACACTTCATTTCACTACATTTCACAATATCATATTTCAATTATTATTTCGTTTCCTGCACTTCCACTTCTCTACACTTCACACTGCTCTACTGCACATTATCCTAAATCATTAAATGTCAATTGATATATCTACACTTCACTTCGCTTGATGCACAACACTTCACTTTAATTAATTCACTTTAGTATTTCACTTCAGCATTTGAATTTTGCATCCACTTCATCTAATTGACAATGCTTCAATTCACTTCACACACACACACACACACACACACACACACACACACACACACACACACACACACACACACAAACACACACACACACATACACACACACATCATTTCTCTTTACTTCCTTTTCTTAATATACTTTATTTCTCACAGTCTTTTCAACGCATATTCAAAATATTCAACCTTCCTTTATAATCTTGCCTTCACCTCACCTACCTCAC
>JAWZYT010004526.1:22500-42500 GCA_034508575.1 Petrolisthes manimaculis
CAGGGCAGCGGGGCAGCGGCGGGGCGGGGCAGCGGGGAGGCGGGGCGGCGGGGCAGCGGGGCAGGGCAGCAGGGCGGGGCAGCAGGGCGGGGCGGCGGGGCAGCAGGGTAGTGGGGCGGTGGGGCAGCAGGTTAGGTTAGGTTAGGTTAGGGGTTAGGTTAGGTTAGGTTAGGTTAGGTTAGGTTAGGTTGGGTTAGGTTAGGTTAGGTTAGGTTAGGGGTTAGGTTAGGTTAGGGCAGCGGGGCGGCGGCGGGGCAGCGGGGCAGCTGGGCGACAGTGGGGCAGCGGAATGGCGGGACAGTGGGGCAGCGGGGCAGCAGGGCGGCGGGGCAGCAGGGTGGGGCAGCGGGACGGGGCAGCGTGGCGGCAGGGCAGCGGAACAGCGGGGCGAGGCAGCGGGGTAGCGGGGCCGTGGGGCAACGGGGTGGCGGGGCAGCGGGGCGGGACAGCGGGGCAGCGGGGTTGTTGGGTAGCGGGGCGGGACAGCAGGGCAGCGGGGCGGCGGGGCAGCAGGGCAGCGGGGCAGCAGCGGGGCGGGGTAGCGGGGCGGCGGGGCAGCGGGGCAGGGCAGCGGGGTGGGGCAGCGGGGCAGGGCGGTGGGGCAGCAGGGTAACGGGGCGGTGGGGCTGCAGGTTAGGTTAGGTTAGGTTAGGTTAGGTTAGGTTATGGATTAGGTTAGGTTAGGTTAGGTTAGGTTAGGTTAGGTTAGGTTAGGTTAGGTTAGGTTAGGTTAGGTTAGGTTAGGTTAGGTTAGGTTAGGTTATGGATTAGGTTAGGTTAGGTTAGGTTAGGTTAGGTTATGGATTAGGTTAGGTTAGGTTAGGTTAGGTTGGGTTAGGTTAGGTTAGGTTAGGTTAGGTTGGGTTAGGTTAGGTTAGGTTAGGGGGTAGGTTAGGTTAGGGCAGCGGGGCGGCATCGGGGCAGCGGGGCAGCTAGGCGACAGTGGGGCAGTGGAATGGCTGGACAGTGGGGCAGCGGGGCAGCAGGGCGGCAGGGCTGCGGGACAGGGCAGCGGGGCGGCTGGGCAGCGGAACAGCGGGGCATGGCAGGGCAGCGGAGCGGCAGCGGGGCGGGGCAGTGGGACGGTTGGGCGGCAGCGGGACGGGGCAACGGGGCGGGGCAGCGGGGCGGCGAGGCAGTGGGGCAGCGGGGCAGTGGGGCAGCGGGGTGGCGGGGCAGCGGGGCAGCGGGGCAGTGGGGCAGTGGGGCAGCGGGGCGGTTGGGTAGCAGGGCGGCGGGGCAGCTGGGCAGCGGAGCAGCAGCGGGGCGGGGCAGCGGGGCGGCGGGGCAGCGGGACGGCGGGGCGGCAGGGCAGCGGGGCAGGGCAGCGGGGCGGGGCAGCAGGGCAGGGTGGTGGGGCAGAATGGTAGCGGGGCGGTGGGGCAGCAGGTTAGGTTAGGTTAGGTTATGGGTTAGGTTAGGTTAGGTTGGGTTAGGTTAGGTTAGGGGTTAGGTTAGGTTAGGTTAGGGCAGCGGGGCGGCGGTGGGGCAGCTGGGCGACAGTGGGGCAGCAGAATGGCGGGACAGTGGGGCAGCAGGGCGGCGGGGCAGCAGGGTGGGGCAGCGGGGCGGCTGGGCAGCGGGACGGGGCAGCGGGGCGGCGGGGCAGAAGGGCAGGGCAGCGGGGCGGGTCAGCGGGGCGGGGCGGCGGGGCAGCAGGGTAGCGGGGCGGTGGGACAGCAGGTTAGGTTAGGTTAGGTTAGGTTAGGTTAGGTTAGGTTAGGTTAGGTTGGGTTAGGTTAGGTTAGGTTGGGTTGGGTTAGGTTAGGTTAGGTTAGGTTAGGTTGGGTTAGGTTACGTTAGGTTAGGTTAGGGGTTAGGTTAGGTTGGGTTAGGTTAGGTTAGGTTAGGTTAGGGGTTAGGTTAGGTTAGGTTAGGGCAGCGGGGCAGCGGCGGCGGGGCAGCGGGGCAGCTGGGCGACAGTGGGGCAGTGGAATGGCTGGACAGTGGGGCAGCGGGGCAGCAGGGCGGCGGGGCAGCAGGGTGGGGAAGCGGGACGGGGCAGCGGGGCAGCTGGACAGCGGGGCATGGCAGGGCAGCGGGGTGGCAGCGGGGCGGGGCAGTGAGATGGCGGGGTGGCAGCGGGGCGGGGCAACGGGGCGGGGCGGCGAGGCAGTGGGGCAGCGGGGCAGTGGGGCAGTGGGGCAGCGGGGTGGCGGGGCAGCGGGGCGGGACAGCGGGGCAGTGGGGCAGTGGGGCAGCAGGGCGGTTGGGTAGCGGGGCGGCGGGGAAGCGGGGCAGCAGCGGGGCGGGGCAGCGGTGCAGCGGGACAGTGGGGCGGTGGGGCAGTGGGGCGGAGCAGCGGGGCGGGGCGGCGGGGCAGCAGGGTAGCGGGGTGGTGGGGCAGCAGGTTAGATTAGGTTAGGTTAGGTTAGGTTGGGTTAGGTTAGGTTTGGTTAGGTTAGGTTAGGTTAGGTTAGGTTGGGTTAGGTTAGGGGTTAGGTTAGGTTAGGGCAGCTGGGCGGCGGCGGGGCAGCAGGGCGACAGTGGGGCAGCGGAATGGCGGGACAGTGGGGTAGCGGGGCAGCAGGGCGGCGGGGCAGCAGGGTGGGGCAGCGGGGCGGCTGGGCAGCGGGACGGGGCAGCGGGGCGGCTGGGCAGTGGGGCGGGGCAGCGGGACGGCGGGGCAGCTGGGCGGGGCAACGGGGCAGGGCGGCGGGGCGGCGGGGCAGCGGGGCAGTGGGGCGGCGGGACAGCAGGGTGGCGGGGCAGCGGGGCGGGGCAGCAGGGTGGCAGGGCGGAGGGGCAGCAGGACAGCAGGGCAGCGGGGTGGCGGGGCAGCGGGGCAACAGCCGGGTGGCGGCGGGGCAGTGGGGCAGCAGCGGGGCAGGGCAGTGGGCCGGGGCAGAGGGGCGGGGTGGCGGGGTAGCGGGGCGGTGGGGCAGCAGGTTAGGGGCTAGGTTAGGTTAGGTTAGGTTAGGTTAAGGGTTAGGTTAGGTTAGGTTAGGTTAGGTTAGGTTGGGTTAGGTTAGGGGTTAGGTTAGGTTAGGGCAGCGGGGCGGCGGCGGGGCAGCAGGGCGACAGTGGGGCAGCGGAATGGCAGGACAGTGGGGTAGCGGGGCAGCAGGGCGGCGGGGCAGCAGGGCGGCTGGGCAGCGGGACGGGGCAGCGGGGCGGCTGGGCAGTGGGGCGGGGCAGCGGGACGGCGGGGCAGCTGGGCGGGGCAACGGGGTAGGGCGGCGGGGCGGCGGGGCAGTGGGGCGGCGGGACAGCGGGGTGGCGGGGCAGCGGGGCGGGGCAGCAGGGTGGCAGGGCGGAGGGGCAGCAGGACAGCAGAGCGGCAGGGCAGCGGGGTGGCGGGGCGGCGGGGCAGCGGGGCAACAGCCGGGTGGCGGCGGGGCAGTGGGGCGGCAGCGGGGCAGGGCAGTGGGCCGGGGCAGAGGGGCGGGGTGGCGGGGTAGCGGGGCGGTGGGGCAGCAGGTTAGGGGCTAGGTTAGGTTAGGTTAAGGGTTAGGTTAGGTTAGGTTAGGTTAAGGGATAGGTTAGGTTAGGTTAGGTTGGGTTAGGTTAGGTTAGGTTAAGGGATAGGTTAGGTTAGGTTAGGTTAGGTTAGGTTAGGGGCAGCGGGGCGGCAGGGCGGCGTGGCGGCAGGCCAGCGGGGCGGGGCGGCGGGGCGGGGCAGCGGGGCGGCGTGGCAGCGGGGCGGCAGGGCAGCGGGGCGGCGGGGCAGTGGGGCTGCGGGGCGGGGCGGCGGGGCAGTTGCGAGGCAGGGCAGCAGGGCGGCGGGGCAGCGGGATGCGGGGCAGCGGGGCGGGGCAGTGGGGCGGCGGGGCTTGACAGCGGGGCAGCGGGGCGTGGGGGCAGCAGGGCAGCGGGGCGGGGCAGCGGGGCAGCAGGGCAGCAGGGCGTCGGGGCAGCGGGGCGGCGGGGCAGCGGGGCGGGGCAGCGGGGCGGGGCAGCGGGGCGGCGGGGCAGCGGGGCGGGGCAGTGGGGCAGTTGCGGGGCGGGGTAGCGGGGCGTCGGGGCAGCGGGGCGGGGCAGTGGGGCGGCGGGGCTCGACAGCGGGGCAGCGGGGCGTCAGGGCAGCGGGGCAGTGGGGCAGGGTGGTGGGGCAGCAGGGCGGCGGGGCAGCGGGGCGGCGGGGCAACAGCCGGGCGGCGGCGGGGCAGTGGGGCAGGGCAGTGGGGCGGGGCAGCGGGGCGGGGCGGCGGGGCAGCGGGGTAGTGGGGCAGCAGGTTAGGGGTTAGGTTAGGTTAGGTTAGGTTAGGTTAAGGGTTAGGTTAGGTTAGGTTAGGTTAGGTTAAGGGTTAGGTTAGGTTAGGTTAGGTTAGGTTAAGGGTTAGGTTAGGTTAGGTTAGGTTAGGTTAGGTTAGGTTAGGTTAGGTTAAGCGATAGGTTAGGTTAGGTTAGGTTAGGTTAGGTTAGGTTAGGTTAAGCGATAGGTTAGGTTAGGTTAGGTTAGGTTAGGGGCAGCAAGGCGGCAGGGCGGCGTGGTGGCAGGGCAGCGGGGCGGGGCGGCGGGGCAGCGGGGCGGGGCGTTAGGGCAGTTGCAGGGCGGGGCAGCGGGGCGGCGTGGCAGCGGGGCGGCAGGGCAGCGGGGCAGCGGGGCGGCGGAGCAGCGGGGCTGGGCGGCGGGGCAGTTGCGAGGCGGGGTAGCGGGGCGGCGGGGCAGCAGGGCGGCGGGGAAGCGGGAAGCGGGGCAGCGGGGCGGGGCAGTGGGGTGGCGGGGCTTGACATCGCGACAGCGGGGCGTCGGGGCAGCGGGGCGGGGCAGCAGGGCGGGGTGGCGGGGCAGCAGAGCAGCCGGGGCGGCGGGGCAGCGGGGCGTCGGGACAGCGGGTGGCGGGGCAGCGGGGCGGGGCAGCGGGGCGGCGGGGCAGCGGGGCGGGGCAGTGGGGCAGTTGCGGGGCGGGGCGGCGGGGCAACGGGGCTTCGGGGCAGCGGGGCGGGGCAGTGGGGCGGCGGGGCTGGACAGCGGGGCAGCGGGGCGTCGGGGCAGCGGGGCATTGGGGCAGGGTGGCGGGGCAGCAGGGCAGCGGGGCGGCAGGGCAGCGGGGCGGCGGGGCGGCGGGGCAGCGGGGCGACAGCCGGGCGGCGGCGGGGCAGTGGGGCGGGGCAGCAGGGCGGGGCGGCGGGGCAGCAGGGTAGCGCGGCAGCAGGTTAGGGGTTAGGTTAGGTTAGGTTAGGTTAGGTTAGGTTAGGTTAGTATGCCACGGTTAGGCTATGTTAGGTTAGGTCCCGGTAGTCTGCCCCGGTTCTGTTATGTTAGGTTAGGTCCCGGTAGTCTGCCCCGGTTAGGTCCCGGTAGTCTGCCCCGGTTCTGTTATGTTAGGCTAGGTCCCGGTAGTCTGCCCCGGTTAGGTCCCGGTAGTCTGCCCCGGTTCTGTTATGTTAGGTTAGGTCCCGGTAGTCTGCCCCGGTTAGGTCCCGGTAGTCTGCCCCGGTTCTGTTATGTTAGGTTAGGTCCCGGTAGTCTGCCCCGGTTAGGTCTCGGTAGGTTAGGTAAGGTTAGGTTAGGTTAGGTTAGGTTAGGTTAGGTTAGGTTAGGTTCCGGTAGTATGCCACGGTTAGGCTATGTTAGGTTAGGTCCCGGTAGTCTGCCCCGGTTAGGTCCCGGTAGTCTGCCCCGGTTCTGTTATGTTAGGTTAGGTCCCGGTAGTCTGCCCCGGTTAGGTCCCGGTAGTCTGCCCCGGTTCTGTTATGTTAGGTTAGGTCCCGGTAGTCTGCCCCGGTTAGGTCCCGGTAGTCTGCCCCGGTTCTGTTATGTTAGGTTAGGTCCCGGTAGTCTGCCCCGGTTAGGTCCCGGTAGTCTGCCCCGGTTCTGTTATGTTAGGCTAGGTCCCGGTAGTCTGCCCCGGTTAGGTCCCGGTAGTCTGCCCCGGTTCTGTTATGTTAGGTTAGGTCCCGGTAGTCTGCCCCGGTTAGGTCCCGGTAGTCTGCCCCGGTTCTGTTATGTTAGGTTAGGTCCCGGTAGTCTGCCCCGGTTAGGTCCCTGTAGTCTGCCCCGGTTCTGTTATGTTAGGTTAGGTCCCGGTAGTCTGCCCCGGTTAGGTCTCGGTAGGTTAGGTTAGGTTAGGTTAGGTTAGGTTCCGGTAGTATGCCACGGTTAGGCTATGTTAGGTTAGGTCCCGGTAGTCTGCCCCGGTTCTGTTATGTTAGGTTAGGTCCCGGTAGTCTCCCCCGGTTAGGTCCCGGTAGTCTGCCCCGGTTCTGTTATGTTAGGTTAGGTCCCGGTAGTCTGCCCCGGTTAGGTCCCGGTAGTCTGCCCCGGTTCTGTTATGTTAGGTTAGGTCCCGGTAGTCTGCCCCGGTTAGGTCCCGGTAGTCTGCCCCAGTTCTGTTATGTTAGGTTAGGTCCCGGTAGTCTGCCCCGGTTAGGTCTCGGTAGGTTAGGTTAGGTTAGGTTAGGTTAGGTTAGGTTAGGTTAGGTTAGGTTAGGTTAGGTTCCGGTAGTATGCCACGGTTAGGCTATGTTAGGTTAGGTCCCGGTAGTCTGCCCCGGTTCTGTTATGTTAGGTTAGGTCCCGGTAGTCTGCCCCGGTTAGGTCCCGGTAGTCTGCCCCGGTTCTCTTATGTTAGGTTAGGTCCCGGTAGTCTGCCCCGGTTAGGTCCCGGTAGTCTGCCCCGGTTCTGTTATGTTAGGTTAGGTCCCGGTAGTCTGCCCTGGTTAGGTCTCGGTAGGTTAGGTTAGGTTAGGTTAGGTTAGGTTAGGTTAGGTTAGGTTAGGTTAGGTTAGGTTAGGTTAGGTTCCGGTAGTATGCCACGGTTAGGCTATGTTAGGTTAGGTCCCGGTAGTCTGCCCCGGTTCTGTTATGTTAGGTTAGGTCCCGGTAGTCTGCCCGGGTTAGGTCCCGGTAGTCTGCCCCGGTTCTGTTATGCTAGGTTAGGTCCCGGTAGTCTGCCCCGGTTAGGTCCCGGTAGTCTGCCCCGGTTCTGTTATGTTAGGTTAGGTCCCGGTAGTCTGCCCCGGTTAGGTCCCGGTAGTCTGCCCCGGTTCTGTTATGTTAGGTTAGGTCCCGGTAGTCTGCCCCGGTTAGGTCCCGGTAGTCTGCCCCGGTTCTGTTATGTTAGGTTAGGTCCCGGTAGTCTGCCCCGGTTAGGTCCCGGAAGTCTGCCCCGGTTCTGTTATGTTAGGTTAGGTCCCGGTAGTCTGCCCCGGTTAGGTCCCGGTAGTCTGCCCCGGTTAGGTCCCGGTAGTTTGCCCCGGTTAGGTCCTGGTAGTCTACTGTGGTCTAGGTTAGGTTAGGTAATATTACTACTACTACTACTAATTATAATAGGAAGAGGTTAGGTTAAATAAGGCTTGGTTTGGTTAGGCTGTCGAGAAGAAGCCCAAAAATTTTTGTATTTCGCTTCTAAATCCAAAATTTCGCCCCCCCAAGCCCTTGTTTTACCCTCCCCCACCTCACCAACCACCCCGGCGGCTTACGACCTTATATATATTCAACGAAAATCGCCAACACCCCCATTTTAGCCAATCACAACTCACCTTGGGGCTACAGCACATGGCTACAAAACATTGGTAACACTGCTTCTACCCTTCACACTTGGGCTAGAGGTGGCTAGTGGTGGCTACAACACCATGGCAACACTGCATTTACACATTCGAGTCATTTTCAATTTTCATCTACTATATTGCACACCTTTATACTTCACTTTACTCTACATCATTTTTAATACTACTATTTCACTTTTATTACACATTATTCGTTTTCAAGGGCATTATTTTCATTTCATTTCATTGCAAATGTTTCTTTGTTTACATGTGTGTGTGAGAGAGAAAGAGAGAGAGAGTCGTAAGTATAGCCAGAATAAGAGCCTGAATTGGCAATACTACTACTACTACTACTACTACTACTACTACTACTACTAATAATAATAATAATAATAATAATAATAATAATAATAATAATAATAATAATAATAATAATAATAATACAGGTAATAATAGTAGTAATAATAATAATAATGAATAATTTATAATCTATATATCTAATATATAATAGCATGGTGTATGTAAACACGTTTTCTTTAGTGGTAGAAACGGGATAGAAAATGTGTTCAGTTCATCCCTATATAAGTCAGATTTCCCTGCCTGCCTGCCTGCCTACCTGCCTGCCTGCCTCCCTACCTGCCTGTCTGCCTGCCTGCCTGCCTGCCTGCCTACCTGCCTGCCTCCCTACCTGCCTCCCTACCTGCCTGTCTGCCTGCCTGCCTGCCTGCCTGCCTACCTGCCTGCCTGCCTGCCTACCTGCCTGCCTACCTGCCTGCCACCCTACCTGCCTGTCTGCCTGCCTGCCTGCCTGCCTCCCTACCTACCTGCCTGCCTCCCTACCTGCCTGCCTGCCTGTTAAAACACGTTTTTTTGGCCCAAAAAGTCGATTTGTGCATGCATCTTCGATACCCATTTATATCCCAAATTTAGCCTAAAAACACCGAAAAATCGAGTTTTTTGGGTCTCAGAAGCGATTTGTACTGTGCTAGAAAAATTTCAATTTTCAGGCAAAAAAAATGCTAAAACATGTTTTTTTGGCCCAAAAAGTCAATTTGTGCATGCATCTTTGATACCCGTTTATATCCCAAATTTAGCCTAAAAACACCGAAAAATCGAGTTTTTTGGGTCTCAGAAGCGATTTGTACATGTCTACACTGTGCTAGAAAAATTTCAATTTTCAGGCAAAAAAAATGCTAAAACACGTTTTTTGGGCCCAAAAAGTCAATTTGTGCATGCATCTTCGAAACCCGTTTATATCCCAAATTTAGCCTAAAAACACCGAAAAATCGTGTTTTTTGGGTCTCAGAAGCGATTTGTACTGTGCTAGAAAAATTTCAATTTTCAGCCAAAAAAAATGCTAAAACACATTTTTTTGGCCCAAAAAGTCGATTTGTGCATGCATCTTTGATACCCGTTTATATCCCAAATTTAGCCTAAAAACACCGAAAAATCGAGTTTTTTGGGTCTCAGAAGCGATTTGTACTGTCCTAGAAAAATTTCAATTTTCTGGCAAAAAAAATGCTAAAACACGTTTTTTTGGCCCAAAAAGTCGATTTGTGCATGCATCTTCGCTACCCGTTTATATCCCAAATATAGCCTAAAAACACCGAAAAATCGAGTTTTTTGGGTCTCAGAAGCGATTTGTACATGTCTACACTGTTCTAGAAAAAAATCAATTTTCAGGCAAAAAAAATACTAAAACACGTTTTTTTGGCCCAAAAAGTCGATTTGTGCATACATCTTCGATACCCGTTTATATCCCAAATTTAGCCTAAAAACACCGAAAAATCGAGTTTTTTGGGTCTCAGAAGCGATTTGTACATGTCTACACTGTTCTAGAAAAAAATCAATTTTCAGGCAAAAAAAATGCTAAAACACGTTTTTTTGGCCCAAAAAGTCGATTTGTGCATGCATCTTCGATACCCGTTTATATCCCAAATTTAGCCTAAAAATACAGAAAAATCGAGTTTTTTGGGTCTCAGAAGCAATTTGTACTGTGCTAGAAAAAAATCAATTTTCAGGCAAAAAAAATGCTAAAACACGTTTTTTTGGCCCAAAAAGTCGATTTGTGCATGCATCTTCGATACCCGTTTATATCCCAAATTTAGCCTAAAAACACCGAAAAATCGAGTTTTTTGGGTCTCAGAAGCGATTTGTACTGTGCTAGAAAAATTTCAGTTTTCAGGCAAAAAAAATGCTAAAACACGTTTTTTTGGCCCAAAAAGTAGATTTGTGCATGCATCTTCGATACCCGTTTATATTCCAAATTTAGCCTAAAAACACCGAAAAATCGAGTTTTTTGGGTCTCAGAAGCGATTTGTACATGTCTACACTGTTCTAGAAAAATTTCAATTTTCAGGCAAAAAAAATGCTAAAACACGTTTTTTTGGCCCAAAAAGTCGATTTGTGCATGCATCTTCGATACCCGTTTATATCCCAAATTTAGCCTAAAAACACCGAAAAATCGAGTTTTTTGGGTCTCAGAAGCGATTTGTACTGTGCTAGAAAAATTTCAATTTTCAGGCAAAAAAAATGCTAAAACACGTTTTTTGGGCCCAAAAAGTCGATTTGAGCATGCATCTTCGATACCCGTTTATATCCCAAATTTAGCCTAAAAACACCGAAAAATCGAGTTTTTTGGGTCTCAGAAGCGATTTGTACATGTCTACACTGTTCTAGAAAAAAATCAATTTTCAGGCAAAAAAAATGCTAAAACACGTTTTTTTGGCCCAAAAAGTCGATTTGTGCATGCATCTTCGATACCCGTTTATATCCCAAATTTAGCCTAAAAACACCGTAAAATCGAGTTTTTTGGGTCTCAGAAGCGATTTGTACTGTGCTAGAAAAATTTCAATTTTCAGGCAAAAAAAATGCTAAAACACGTTTTTTTGGCCCAAAAAGTCGATTTGTGCATGCATCTTTGATACCCGTTTATTTTCCAAATTTAGCCTAAAAACACCGAAAAATCGAGTTTTTTGGGTCTCAGAAGCGATTTGTACATGTCTACACTGTTCTAGAAAAATTTCAATTTTCAGGCAAAAAAAATGCTAAAACACGTTTTTTTGGCCCAAAAAGTCGATTTGTGCATGCATCTTCGATACCCGTTTATATCCCAAATTTAGCCTAAAAACACCGAAAAATCGAGTTTTGGGGGTCGGTCTCAGAAGCAATTTGTACTGTGCTAGAAAAAAATCAATTTTCAGGCAAAAAAAATGCTAAAACACGTTTTTTGGGCCCAAAAAGTCGATTTGTGCATGCATCTTCGATACCCGTTTATATCCCAAATTTAGCCTTAAAACACCGAAAAATAGAGTTTTTTGGGTCTCAGATATGATTTGTACTGTGCTAGAAAAATTTCAATTTTCAGGCAAAAAAAATGCTAAAACACGTTTTTTTGGCCCAAAAAGTCGATTTGTGCATGCATCTTTGATACCCGTTTATTTTCCAAATTTAGCCTAAAAACACCGAAAAATCGAGTTTTTTGGGTCTCAGAAGCGATTTGTACATGTCTACACTGTTCTAGAAAAATTTCAATTTTCAGGCAAAAAAAATGCTAAAACACGTTTTTTTGGCCCAAAAAGTCGATTTGTGCATGCATCTTCGATACCCATTTATATCCCAAATTTAGCCTAAAAACACCGAAAAATCGAGTTTTTTGGATCTCAGAAGCTATTTGTACATGTCTACACTGTTCTAGAAAAAAATCAATTTTCAGGCAAAATAAATGCTAAAACACGTTTTTTTGGCCCAAAAAGTCGATTTGTGCATGCATCTTCGATACCCGTTTATATCCCAAATTTAGCCCAAAAACACCGAAAAATCGAGTTTTTTGGGTCTCAGAAGTGATTTGTACTGTGCTAGAAAAATTTCAATTTTCAGGCAAAAAAAATGCTAAAACACGTTTTTTGGGCCCAAAAAGTCGATTTGTGCATGCATCTTCGATACCCGTTTATATCCCAAATTTAGCCTAAAAACACCGAAAAATCGAGTTTCTTGGGTCTCAGAAGCGATTTGTACTGTGCTAGAAAAATTTCAATTTTCAGGCAAAAAAAATGCTAAAACACGTTTTTTTGGCCCAAAAAGCCGATTTGTGCATGCATCTTCGATACCCGTTTATATCCCAAATTTAGCCTAAAAACACCGAAAAATCGAGTTTCTTGGGTCTCAGAAGCGATTTGTACTGTGCTAGAAAAATTTCAATTTTCAGGCAAAAAAAATGCTAAAACACGTTTTTTTGGCCCAAAAAGCCGATTTGTGCATGCATCTTCGATACCCGTTTATATCCCAAATTTAGCCTAAAAACACCGAAAAATCGAGTTTTTTGGGTCTCAGAAGCGATTTGTACATCTCAACACTGTTCTAGAAAAAAATCAATTTTCAGTTAAAAAAAATGCTAAAACACGTTTTTTTGGCCCAAAAAGTCGATTTGTGCATGCATCTTCGATACCCGTTTATATCCCAAATTTAGCCTAAAAACACCGAAAAATCGAGTTTTTTGGGTCTCAGAAGTGATTTGTACTGTGCTAGTAAAATTTCAATTTTCAGGCAAAAAAAATGCTAAAACACGTTTTTTTGGCCCAAAAAGTCGATTTGTGCATGCATCTTCGATACCCGTTTATATCCCAAATTTAGCCTAAAAACACCGAAAAATCGGGTTTTTGGGTCTCAGAAGCGATTTGTACTGTGCTAGAAAAATTTCAATTTTCAGGCAAAAAAAATGCTAAAAAACGTTTTTTAGGCCCAAAAAGTCGATTTGTGCATGCATCTTCGATACCCGTTTATATTCCAAATTTAGCCTAAAAACACCGAAAAATCGAGTTTTTTGGGTCTCAGAAGCGATTTGTACATGTCTACACTGTTCTAGAAAATTTCAATTTTCAGGCAAAAAAAATGCTAAAACACGTTTTTTTGGCCCAAAAAGTCGATTTGTGCATGCATCTTCGATACCCGTTTATATCCCAAATTTAGCCTAAAAACACCGAAAAATCGAGTTTTTTGGGTCTCAGAAGCGATTTGTACTGTCCTAGAAAAATTTCAATTTTCTGGCAAAAAAAATGCTAAAACACGTTTTTTTGGCCCAAAAAGTCGATTTGTGCATGCATCTTCGATACCCGTTTATATCCCAAATTTAGCCTAAAAACACCGAAAAATCGAGTTTTTTGGGTCTCAGAAGCGATTTGTACATGTCTACACTGTTCTAGAAAAAAATCAATTTTCAGGCAAAAAAAATGCTAAAACACGTTATTTTGGCCCAAAAAGTCGATTTGTGCATGCATCTTCGATACCCGTTTATATCCCAAATTTAGCCTAAAAATACAGAAAAATCGAGTTTTTTGGGTCTCAGAAGCAATTTGTACTGTGCTAGAAAAAAAACAATTTTCAGGCAAAAAAAATGCTAAAACACGTTTTTTTGGCCCAAAAAGTCGATTTGTGCATGCATCTTCGATACCCGTTTATATCCCAAATTTAGCCTAAAAACACCGAAAAATCGAGTTTTCGGGTCTCAGAAGCGATTTGTACTGTGCTAGAAAAATTTCAATTTTCAGGCAAAAAAAATGCTAAAACACGTTTTTTTGGCCCAAAAAGTCGATTTGTGCATGCATCTTCGATACCCGTTTATATCCCAAATTTAGCCTAAAAACACCGAAAAATCGAGTTTTTTGGGTCTCAGAATTGATTTGTACTGTCCTAGAAAAATTTCAATTTTCTGGCAAAAAAAATGCTAAAACACGTTTTTTTTGGCCCAAAAAGTCGATTTGTGTATGCATCTTCGATACCCGTTTATATCCCAAATTTAGCCTAAAAACACCGAAAAATCGAGTTTTTTGGGTCTCAGAAGCGATTTGTACATGTCTACACTGTTCTAGAAAAAAATCAATTTTCAGGCAAAAAAAATGCTAAAACACGTTTTTTTGGCCCAAAAAGTCGATTTGTGCATGCATCTTCGATACCCGTTTATATCCCAAATTTAGCCTAAAAATACAGAAAAATCGAGTTTTTTGGGTCTCAGAAGCAATTTGTACTGTGCTAGAAAAAAATCAATTTTCAGGCAAAAAAAATGCTAAAACACGTTTTTTTGGCCCAAAAAGTCGATTTGTGCATGCATCTTCGATACCCGTTTATATCCCAAATTTAGCCTAAAAACACCGAAAAATCGAGTTTTTCGGGTCTCAGAAGCGATTTGTACTGTGCTAGAAAAATTTCAATTTTCAGGCAAAAAAAATGCTAAAACACGTTTTTTTGGCCCAAAAAGTCGATTTGTGCATGCATCTTCGATACCCGTTTATATTCCAAATTTAGCCTAAAAACACCGAAAAATCGAGTTTTTTGGGTCTCAGAAGCGATTTGTACATGTCTACACTGTTCTAGAAAAATTTCAATTTTCAGGCAAAAAAAATGCTAAAACACGTTTTTTTGGCCCAAAAAGTCGATTTGTGCATGCATCTTCGATACCCGTTTATATCCCAAATTTAGCCCAAAAACACCGAAAAATCGAGTTTTTTGGGTCTCTGAAGTGATTTGTACTGTGATAGAAAAATTTCAATTTTCAGGCAAAAAAAATGCTAAAACACGTTTTTTTGGCCCAAAAAGTCGATTTGTGCATGCATCTTCGATACCCGTTTATATCCCAAATTTAGCCTAAAAACACCGAAAAATCGATTTTTTTGGGTCTCAGAAGCGATTTGTACATGTCTACACCTTTCTAGAAAAAAATCAATTTTCAGGCAAAAAAAATGCTAAAACACGTTTTTTTGGCCCAAAAAGTCGATTTGTGCATGCATCTTCGATACCCGTTTATATCCCAAATTTAGCCTAAAAAAACAGAAAAATCGATTTTTTTTGGTCTCAGAAGCAATTTGTACTGTGCTAGAAAAAAATCAATTTTCAGGCAAAAAAAATGCTAAAACACGTTTTTTTGGCCCAAAAAGTCGATTTGTGCATGCATCTTCGATACCCGTTTATATCCCAAATTTAGCCTAAAAACACCGAAAAATCGTGTTTTTTGGGTCTCAGAAGCGATTTGTACAGTGCTAGAAAAATTTCAATTTTCAAAAAAAAAAAAATGCTAAAACATGTTTTTTTGGCCCAAAAAGTCGATTTGTGCATGCATCTTCGATACCCGTTTATATCCCAAATTTAGCCTAAAAACACCGAAAAATCGAGTATTTTGGATCTCAGAAGCTATTTGTACATGTCAACACTGTTCTAGAAAAAAATCAATTTTCAGGCAAAAAAAATGCTAAAACACGTTTTTTTGGCCCCAAAAGTCGATTTGTGCATGCATCTTCGATACCCGTTTATATCCCAAATTTAGCCTAAAAACACCGAAAAATCGAGTTTTTTTGGTCTCAGAAGCGATTTGTACTGTGCTAGAAAAATTTCAATTTTCAGGCAAAAAAAATGCTAAAACACGTTTTTTTGGCCCAAAAAGTCGATTTGTGCATGCATCTTCGATATCCGTTTATATCCCAAATTTAGCCTAAAACACCGAAAAATCGAGTTTTTTGGATCCTAGAAGCGATTTGTATATGTCTACACTGTTCTAGAAAAAAATCAATTTTCAGGCAAAAAAAATGCTAAAACACGTTTTTTGGGCCCAAAAAGTCGATTTGTGCATGCATCTTCGATACCCGTTTATATCCCAAATTTAGCCTAAAAACACCGAAAAATCGAGTTTTTTGGCTCTCAGAAGCGATTTGTACTGTGCTAGAAAAAATTCAATTTTCAGGCAAAAAAAATGCTAAAACACGTTTTTTTGGCCCAAAAAGTCGATTTGTGCATGCATTTTCGATACCCGTTTATATCCCAAATTTAGCCTAAAAACACCGAAAAATCGAGTTTTTTGGGTCTCAAAAGCTATTTGTACTGTGCTAGAAAAATTTCAATTTTCAGGCAAAAAAAATGCTAAAACACGTTTTTTTGGCCCAAAAAGTCGATTTGTGCATGCATCTTCGATACCCGTTTATATTCCAAATTTAGCCAGTACAAATCGCTTCTGAGACCCAAAAAACTCGATTTTTCGGTGTTTTTTGGCTAAATTTGGGATATAAACGGGTATCGAAGATGCATGCACAAATCGACTTTTTGGGCCAAAAAAACGTGTTTTAGCATTTTTTTTGCCTGAAAATTGAAATTTTTCTAGCACAGTACAAATAGCTTTTGAGACCCAAAAAACTCGATTTTTCGGTGTTTTTAGGCTAAATTTGGGATATAAACGGGTATCGAAGATGCATGCACAAATCGACTTTTTGGGCCAAAAAAACCTGTTTTAGCATTTTTTTGCCTGAAAATTGATTTTTTTCTAGAACAGTGTAGACATGTACAAATGGCTTCTGAGACCCAAAAAACTCGATTTTTCGGTGTTTTTAGGCTAAATTTGGGATATAAACGGGTATCGAAGATGCATGCACAAATCGACTTTTTGGGCCAAAAAAACGTGTTTTAGCATTTTTTTTGCCTGAAAATTGAAATTTTTCTAGCACAGTACAAATAGCTTTTGAGACCCAAAAAACTCGATTTTTCGGTGTTTTTAGGCTAAATTTGGGATATAAACGGGTATCGAAGATGCATGCACAAATCAACTTTTTGGGCCAAAAAAACGTGTTTTAGCATTTTTTTGCCTGAAAATTGAATTTTTTCTAGAACAGTGTAGACATGTACAAATGGCTTCTGAGACCCAAAAAACTCGATTTTTCGGTGTTTTTAGGCTAAATTTGGGATATAAACGGGTATCGAAGATGCATGCACAAATCGACTTTTTGGGCCAAAAAAAAGTGTTTTAGCATTTTTTTTGCCGGGAAATTGAAATTTTTCTAGCACAGTACAAATCACTTCTGAGACCCAAAAAACTCGATTTTTCGGTGTTTTTACGCTAAATTTGGGATATAAACGGGTATCGAAGATGCATGCACAAATCGACTTTTTGGGCCAAAAAAACGTGTTTTAGCATTTTTTTTGCCTGAAAATTGAAATTTTTCTAACACAGTACAAATCGCTTCTGAGACCCAAAAAACTCGATTTTTCGGTGTTTTTAGGCTAAATTTGGGATATAAACGGGTATCGAAGATGCATGCACAAATCGACTTTTTGGGCCAAAAAAACGTGTTTTAGCATTTTTTTTGCCTGAAAATTGAAATTTCTCTAACACAGTACAAATCGCTTCTGAGACCCAAAAAACTCGATTTTTCGGTGTTTTTAGGCTAAATTTGGGATATAAACGGGTATCGAAGATGCATGCACAAATCGACTTTTTGGGCCAAAAAAACGTGTTTTAGCATTTTTTTTGCCTGAAAATTGATTTTTTTCTATCACAGTACATATCACTTCTGAGACCCAAAAAACTCGATTTTTCGGTGTTTTTAGGCTAAATTTGGGATATAAACGGGTATCGAAGATGCATGCACAAATCGACTTTTTGGGCCAAAAAAACGTGTTTTAGCATTTTTTTTGCCTGAAAATTGAATTTTTTCTATCGCAGTACAAATCACTTCTGAGACCCAAAAAACTCGATTTTTCGGTGTTTTTGGGCTAAATTTGGGATATAAACGGGTATCGAAGATGCATGCACAAATCGACTTTTTGGGCAAAAAAAACGTGTTTTAGCATTTTTTTTGCCTGAAAATTGATTTTTTTTCTAGAACAGTGTAGACATGTACAAATCGCTTCTGAGACCCAAAAAACTCGATTTTCCGGTGTTTTTAGGCTAAATTTGGGATATAAACGGGTATCGAAGATGCATGCACAAATCGACTTTTTGGGCCAAAAAAACGTGTTTTAGCATTTTTTTTGCCTGAAAATTGATTTTTTTCTAGAACAGTGTAGACATGTACAAATCGCTTCTGAGACCCAAAAAACTCGATTTTTCGGTGTTTTTAGGCTAAATTTGGGATATAAACGGGTATCGAAGATGCATGCACAAATCGACTTTTTGGGCCAAAAAAACGTGTTTTAGCATTTTTTTTGCCTGAAAATTGAAATTTTTCTAAGACAGTACAAATCGCTTCTGAGACCCAAAAAACTCGATTTTTCGGTGTTTTTAGGCTAAATTTGGGATATAAACGGGTATCGAAGATGCATGCACAAATCGACTTTTTGGGCCAAAAGAACGTGTTTTAGCATTTTTTTCGCCTGAAAATTGAAATTTTTCTAGAACAGTACAAATTGCTTCTGAGACCCAAAAAACTCGATTTTTCGGTGTTTTTAGGCTAAATTTGGGATATAAACGGGTATCGAAGATGCATGCACAAATCGACTTTTTGGGCCAAAAAAACGTGTTTTAGCATTTTTTTTGCCTGAAAATTGAATTTTTTCTATCAAAGTACATATCACTTCTGAGACCCAAAAAACTCGATTTTTCGGTGTTTTTAGGCTAAATTTGGGATATAAACGGGTATCGAAGATGCATGCACAAATCGACTTTTTGGGCCAAAAAAACGTGATTTAGCATTTTTTTTTGCCTGAAAATTGATTTTTTTCTAGAACAGTGTAGACATGTACAAATCGCTTCTGAAACCCAAAAAACTCGATTTTTGGTGTTTTTAGGCTAAATTTGGGATATAAACGGGTATCGAAGATGCATGCACAAATCGACTTTTTGGGCCAAAAGAACGTGTTTTAGCATTTTTTTCGCCTGAAAATTGAAATTTTTCTAGAACAGTACAAATTGCTTCTGAGACCCAAAAAACTCGATTTTTCGGTGTTTTTAGGCTAAATTTGGGATATAAACGGGTATCGAAGATGCATGCACAAATCGACTTTTTGGGCCAAAAAAACGTGTTTTAGCATTTTTTTTGCCAGAAAATTGATTTTTTTCTAGAACAGTGTAGACATGTACAAATCGCTTCTGAGACCCAAAAAACTCGATTTTTCGGTGTTTTTAGGCTAAATTTGGGATATAAACGGGTATCGAAGATGCATGCACAAATCGACTTTTTGGGCCAAAAAAACGTGTTTTAGCATTTTTTTTGCCTGAAAATTGAATTTTTTCTAGAACAGTGTAGACATGTGCAAATCGCTTCTGAGACCCAAAAAACTCGATTTTTTGGTGTGTTTAGGCTAAATTTGGGATATAAACGGGTATCGAAGATGCATGCGCAAATCGACTATTTGGGCCAAAAAAACGTGTTTTAGCATTTTTTTTGCCTGAAAATTGAAATTTTTCTAGAACAGTGTAGACATGTACAAATCGCTTCTGAGACCCAAAAAACTCGATTTTTCGGTGTTTTTAGGCTAAATTTGGGATATAAACGGGTATCGAAGATGCATGCACAAATCGACTTTTTGGGCCAAAAAAACGTGTTTTAGCATTTTTTTTGCCTGAAAATTGAATTTTTTCTATCAAAGTACATATCACTTCTGAGACCCAAAAAACTCGATTTTTCGGTGTTTTTAGGCTAAATTTGGGATATAAACGGGTATCGAAGATGCATGCACAAATCGACTTTTTGGGCCAAAAAAACGTGATTTAGCATTTTTTTTTGCCTGAAAATTGATTTTTTTCTAGAACAGTGTAGACATGTACAAATCGCTTCTGAGACCCAAAAAACTCGATTTTTGGTGTTTTTAGGCTAAATTTGGGATATAAACGGGTATCGAAGATGCATGCACAAATCGACTTTTTGGGCCAAAAGAACGTGTTTTAGCATTTTTTTCGCCTGAAAATTGAAATTTTTCTAGAACAGTACAAATTGCTTCTGAGACCCAAAAAACTCGATTTTTCGGTGTTTTTAGGCTAAATTTGGGATATAAACGGGTATCGAAGATGCATGCACAAATCGACTTTTTGGGCCAAAAAAACGTGTTTTAGCATTTTTTTTGCCAGAAAATTGATTTTTTTCTAGAACAGTGTAGACATGTACAAATCGCTTCTGAGACCCAAAAAACTCGATTTTTCGGTGTTTTTAGGCTAAATTTGGGATATAAACGGGTATCGAAGATGCATGCACAAATCGACTTTTTGGGCCAAAAAAACGTGTTTTAGCATTTTTTTTGCCTGAAAATTGATTTTTTTCTAGAACAGTGTAGACATGTGCAAATCGCTTCTGAGACCCAAAAAACTCGATTTTTTGGTGTGTTTAGGCTAAATTTGGGATATAAACGGGTATCGAAGATGCATGCGCAAATCGACTATTTGGGCCAAAAAAACGTGTTTTAGCATTTTTTTTGCCTGAAAATTGAAATTTTTCTAGAACAGTGTAGACATGTACAAATCGCTTCTGAGACCCAAAATACTCGATTTTTCGGTGTTTTTAGGCTAAATTTGGGATATAAACGGGTATCGAAGATGCATGCACAAATCGACTTTTTGGGCCAAAAAAACGTGTTTTAGCATTTTTTTTGCCTGAAAATTGAAATTTTTCTAGCACAGTACAAATCGCTTCTGAGACCCAAAAAACTCGATTTTTCGGTGTTTTTAGGCTAAATTTGGGATATAAACGGGGATCGAAGATGCATGCACAAATCGACTTTTTTGGCCAAAAAAACGTGTTTTAGCATTTTTTTTACCTGAAAATTGATTTTTTTCTAGAATAGTGTTGACATGTACAAATCGCTTCTGAGACCCAAAA
>JAWZYT010004527.1:0-12500 GCA_034508575.1 Petrolisthes manimaculis
CTCCAACCTAAACTCCCTCTCCTATTCCTCTTCCTGTCCATCTCCCTCTCCTCTTTCACTTCACTGTCCATATTCCTCTCCTCCCTCCCTCCCTGTCCCCTATACCACCTCTTCATCGAACTCCCTCTTGCCTCCTTCTCCCCTCCTCACTGATCTTCCCCCTCCTCCTCCGCTCCTCACATAACCCCTCCCCCCCCCCCCGCTACCCCATACTTCCCTGTCCATCTCCACACCCTGCATTATGGGAAACGTGTGACTGTCTGTTCGGTCTTGAAGTGTGATGGAAGCAAATATATTACTATTTATTATTCGTATTCCATATATTCGTGTTCAAATGCATTTTCTTTCAGACTCAGAGTAATCGTATTTATAGTGTATCCATTGATCCTTTTGCTACGTATGTTAATCCTGTAAGATCTTAGATATTTCTTTATTTGCATTTGAATATCAAGTTCTCGAAAGCTCTCCATCTCTGTGTGGGAATGAATGATGCCCAATGAAACAATGAGAGTGAAATGATTACCAGAAGCGGAAATGTTTTCACTTCGGATGCATTCATTATTTCCTTCTTATTGTCTCTCTTACTATTCATAGTTTATTGATAACAGTATAAACATTACTACCATGTTCATGATACCTTTGGATAACAAGTGGGAACAGAACTATACAAGGGAATAGAAAATTAATTAATAGGTCTCGTTTACATAAAAGTTGGCAACACCATCACTGTCTGTCCAGCAACCGGTGATCGCATTAGACACCACGCACACACCGTCACATACACACGCACACAGAGCAGGCAACCAACTACCCATACACATGGACACGCACACAGAAAACAACCACTCACAAACGCACACGCACAAATATAACAACCACACACACACGCACGCACATGCACAAAGAAGGCAACCACCCCCACACATATAAATAATACATACATACAATGCATATATACATACATAAACACTCGCCGGTGAACACATACGGAGTAGTTTGGAATTTTTACAGTGCAAGTAAAAAGTGATATATATATATAATACAGTGAGAGAAGAGACGGACCGTTCGTATACCATAGTGATTTGTGAGACTGGAGCTTTGTAATGTTTGTGAATTACTTAATGAGGAGAGTCGGCAGGATGGAAGGAAGGAAGGAAGGATGTAAAGGCAAGCGGAAGTAGTCACGAGGTAAGTGTCTGATGAACTGTTTACGTGCATGTGTGTGTGTGTGTGTGTGTGTGTGTTTGTGTGTGTAGGTTTTATTTATCATCAGCGTTAACATACCATGATGCATATATATGTTTTACTCCCGTCAATAAGGTATGATGATGATGATGCCTTTGTGTCACATCGTGCAAATAACCTGAAAGAAATATAAGTGTGTAGATTCGTTTTCTTGAGTACCAGTAGGTCTATAATATACAAGTTAATTGCAATTATACATGAATACCTACACTGCCAAGTACTTATAAACACTCTCGTCTCCTCCTTACCAAATCCCTCCTCCCTCCTTTTTATTTTCTTGCTATTAACTCTCTTTTCCTCCTATACTTTTCTTCACCTTTCTTCTCGTCCTCCTCGTAAATTTTAATCATACTCTTTACCCCCTCTTTCTCACTTTTCCTTTTCCATTCTTACCCATTCTTTCAATTATTTCCTTTCCTCTTCCTTCTCATTTTTCATGTCAAGTCCATCTCCTCTTCTACACTTTCCATTTCATCCTCTTCCTTTTTACACCCTACACATATCCCCCACCCCACACCCCCTCACAATCCCCCCTACCCCACAACGTCACAAACACCCCCGCACACACAACACCCCCCTCCTCACACAAACACACACACCCCTCTCCCCACACACACACACACACAGCCGCCGACCTCATCAGCAACTGGTCTGCACTCTAGGTGAGGCTCTTTAATAGTCCTCCATGATGGATCGCCAAGGAGGAGTCTGAAATTGGCAAAGATAAATGGCCAGTCGCTTTTTTCCCAGCGTGTCCTTTCATTGAGGGTCTTGTGGTCAGACTCCTCCTCACTTGACGTAATGTTGCTCAAACCTATTATCGTAGTTTTTATTTTATTTTTTATTTATTTTTCTTGTCGTAGTGTGTATATATTTTTGTTTATTTTTTTTGCCTTATTGTGTATATATTTATTTATTTATTGTTGCCTTATTGTGTATATATATTTTTTATTTTTGTTGCCTTATTGTGTATATATTTATTTATTTATTTATTTTATTTTTGTTCATTTCCTTCTTGTTGTATTGTATTATTAATTATTTTTTTTATTTTAGTTCATCATTTCCTTCTCGCCTTGCTTTTTTTGTTTTTGTACTCATTTCCTTCTCGTCGTATTGTGTGTGTGTGTGTGTGTGTGTGTGTGTGTGTGTAGATAGTTGGGAATGTTCTTTTATATTTATATAGTGTTTCGTAAGATGTTCATTTTGTGCTTGTAATATTATGAGTAGCAAAGATTAGGTCTTTCGATTTGTTTTTGTTCCAATATACGGCCTCCTTCCTTCCTTTCTCTTCTTTCCTTCCCTTCTCCTCCTTCCCTTCTCCTCCTTCCATCCCTTTTCCACCTTCCATCCCTTTTCCACCTTCCTTCCTTCCCCTGGTGATGGAGTGAAGGAAGGAGGGAGAGGAAGGATAGTGAGGGAGAGGAAGGATAGTGAGAGGGAGAGGAAGGATAGTGAGAGGGAGAGGTGGGTTATGTTCACTGATCATTAGGAAGAGTGAGGGAAAACGGGAGGTTAACAGAAAGTGGGGAAGGCGTGGAGGGAGAGGGAGGGGTGGTGGTGGTGGGGGAGAGTGGCGAACTGGTGGAGGGAGAGGAGAGAATGTAGTTGCTGATTAGTTTGGCGGCTGTGTGTGTTTGTGTGTGTGTGTGTAGGAGGACGAGGATGAATAGGAAGGTGAAAAATAAGAGGAGAGATAGAGGGAGAGGGTGTGATAGAGAGGTGGAGGGAGAGGGTATAGGGGAGGAGAGGGTGTGGGGGTAACGTGAGGGAGGACGGGTTTCATTCTCAGTTCAAGTCTCTCTCTCTCTCTCTCTCTCTCTCTCTCTCTCTCTCTCTCTCGTAGGCCTACATTGCATAGCTGTATAGACTACGAAAAATCACACCAACACTTACACACACACACATACACACCAACAAACAAAACTGAATTACGTAACAGCAACGAATAGGATATAAACAAAAGATATTACAAACACGAGGATCCAATTCTTTGTATTGCAGCTGTAAATTTCGTTATAACAATTTATTCGAGTCATGGGCTTATCTGTGTTGGTGTATATTGGCAAATTGCACCACCACTACGTTTTTATTTCTCTGACATAGTAATACGATGTATACAATTGGAAGGTGAGTAGATACGCAGTAAAAATTATTTTTCCATTAACGCACACTGATTGTTTTGCTTTAGAAATATTCTTATTATAGGGAGACAGAAAGAATAATTCGGCTATATGCAGCAGCCTACTGTGCCCAGGTACTCAAAATGTTGGGAGAAATGAAATTGTAGCCTACCGTAAAACACCTGTTGGTCAAAATCTGAATTAATATATAAATTAAAGTCTATAGGTACTCAAAATGTTGGGAGAAATTTAATTGTATCGTAAAACACCTGTTAGTCAAAATCAGAATAAGATATAATTTAAAGTCTATAATATTATGCACCAGCACTTGTACAGAAAAAAATCAAAGAGGAATAAGAATGGGAGTTGATGATATATGGATAAAGTGGTTGACCCAATAGAAGGAAAGGAAAGGAACCAAGACGAAGGTGAATAAAAGGGAGGTGAAGAGGAAAGTAATAGAAAAAGTAGGGAGGAAAAAAAAAACAGAAGATGAAAATATGAAGTACGTTGTTATGTGGAGGTCTGAGAAGAGAGAGAGAGAGAGAGAGAGAGAGAGAGAGAGAGAGAGAGAGAGAGAGAGAGAGTAGGATGAAGGAGGCAAATAAAGTGAGGAGGAGAGAAAGAGGATGTGGGACAGGGAAGGAAAGAGGGAGAGGAATAAGGAAGAAGGGAGGGAGTTCCATGACAGAAGTGGGAAGAAAAGAGGGAATAGGATAAGGAAGAAGAAGAGAGAGAGAGAGAGAGAGAGAGAGAGAGAGAGAGAGAGAGAGAGAGAGAGAGAGCATGAATTAATCACATAAAAGTTGAAAGATGGGGAGGAGCGAAGGAGTTATTTGAAGGAAAAGTGAAGGAAGGAAGGAGGAAAAGAAAAAGGGAAGGGGGAAGGGAGGAAGGAGAGGCAGGAGGGAGTAACATGAAGGAAGGAAGGAAGGAAGGAAGGAAGGAAGGAAGGAATGAGAGAGGAGGGGGAGAGCAGCAGGTCAAGATATCTGGAGCCGGGTTAAAAATCAGGCAAATTGCTGGCGCTGGAAGGAATCTGGAGGAAGGGAGGGGGGAAGGGGGGAGGGAAAAAGATACGCAACCCCCACGTCTGGATCCCTTCCTTCCCTTCCTTCTCCACTTTCCTTCCCCTCATTCTTTTCATACACTCCTCTTTCCCAGATTTTCCTATATTAATCGTTTTTCCGTTCCTCTGTTTACTCTGTTCTCTTTCTCTTCCTTCGTGTTTGCAAATATTTTTTCTTTACCACATCCTTCCATCTCTTTCATTTATTCTTTCTTTGTTTGCATGTTTCTCTTCTTCTTCTTCTTGTCCATTCTTGCCGTTCTCTTATTTTCATCTTTTCTTAATAACTTTCTTCCTTCATTTATTTTTCTCATTTATCAGTCTTTCCTTCCTTCCCACCCTTCCTTTTTTCTGTCCTTCATTTTTCACTTAATATAACGTTTTTCATCCGTTCTCTAAACTAATTTTTCCTTACGTCTCTTCCTACCACTCCCCCATCCCTTCGTTCCACCCTCCCTCTCTCCCTCCCCAGCCCTCCCACCCACCCAGCAAAGGTTATTGGAAGAAGCTAGAGGGAGGGAGGGAGGGAGGGAGGAAAGAAGGGGGGGAGGGATATAGCTTAGTGAGGAGGCGGGAGGGACAGATGGAGAGAGGATGGAGGTTGGGAGGGAAGGATATGAAGTATAGAGAGATGAACAAGGAGATGGGGGAGGTGGGGAGAAAAAGAATAAGAGGAAAATATGAAAATAATATAACAAGGAATAGGAAGATGGAGAGAGGAGGAGAGGACGGGAACGGTGAGGAAAGGAAGGAGAGAGGATAGAGCACGAAGGAAACCATGAGGAAAGGATGTGGGGATGTGGATTGGAGTGAGGAGGAAGAAATGGTGCACGTGTGTGTGTGTGTGTATGGGGGTTTTCGTGAGTATACTTGCTTGTGTACAATATTTATATGTGTATCATAGCTTGTGTATATGTGTGTGTGAAGACAATTCCGTGTGTATGCTTCCTTGTATAGTACATCTGTATCATAGCTCGTGTGTGTGTGTGTGTGTGTGTGTATATAAAGACATAATTTGTAGGTCAAGAGGTTCTTCAGTATACACCTTCCTGTTTGAGACTAACACCTATACTTAGAAAATAAACCTGGGAATCACGATAGACAAACAGACAGACCGACAGTATAGAGAGCCATATAAGTAAGACTGGAAGAGGCTTGCTTATCCATCAACTCACTCACTGCTATATAGTTTATCATGTTAGTTTCTCAAATTATTTAGACATGTTTTGATTCATTATGGTGTTAAGGTATATTTATGTCATTTTTCAATCCTTATCTTCCCCACAATAACACACCTGAAGTCTACTATAATTCTTCTGCACGTTAGCGAGTCTAACCACTAAAAATCCCATTAACTGGCGGGTAATTCACCTGCTGCACTATACTGTATTTTTCCCACCTCAACGTTCCCCTTCCCCATTTTCTTCCGTCTTTTCTCCCCTCCCTCCATCTCTTCCTCCTCCATTCTCTCACTCTCTCTCTCTCTATTATTTTCATACTTTTTGCCACCCTTCCTTTATATTTTATCCATTCTCTCCCTCCCTCCCTCTCTTCACGTAATTTTTTACCTTCTTCTCTTCCCCATCCTCAACCAAATATAGTTAGGCCTATCGTGTTGCTTGAAGTAGTTAGTTTTGAGGAATGAGTAACCATCAATAGAAATATATTTTATCATGGTAGTTATTCCCCTTTACTCTTAATCAAATCATCTCACAAATTCCCTCATACAGCTTATAGAAATAGTTTTAGATAAGGTACTGAAGAGGGTATAATACACTTTATAGTATAATAGAGAGCCTTGATTCCTCCAAAATATGCCAGGAAACAGGACCAAATGAACAAAATGAATGGTATCCTGTTGCCTGGAATAGTTTGGTTGGTGGAAGCAGCAGTCACTTCAAATTCTCCAACACTGTATTATCCCCTTAAGGACCCTGTGATCGTGTTTGAAATTGGAGGCTTCTGATTCCTCCTGAACATGCCACGAAACAAGCTCCTTCCATAGTGTTGGTGTTTCGTGGCCATATTTGAAGGACTCATTTATATCCAATTTTCTGACTACATCACAGGGTCCTTAAATATATATTACACCAAATGGCTTACGAATACCTAATCGTTGGGGGCTAATCCATAAAAAGCAAGCATATATCATGGTAATGTATTCAATTGGTTGTAATGTTGTGTGTGATGTAATATTCATGGTGATGGTGGTGAGGGTGGTCAGTGTAGCGAGACTTTAGACCACCAGTAAAGAGATAGACCACCCCTCATGTCACTACCATTACTATTACTACTATAACCATCACCTCTACTACTACTACTACTACTAATACTACTACAACAGCCATGGCCACTACTACTACTCACACTACCACACTATTACAACAACCATGACTACTGCTACTACTACTACTGCTAATACTACTACTACTACTACTACTACTACCACCACCACCACCACCACCACCACCACATGACCACTACTACTACTGCCACCACCACCAAGTAATGAATCAATGTATATCAATGAAGATACGGTTTGTTTTGTGTGTGTGTGTGTGTGTGTGTGAGAGAGAGAGAGAGAGAGAGAGAGAGAGAGAGAGAGAGAGAGAGAGAGAGAGAGAGAGAGAATAAATAAAATACGACGAGGCTATATTGATGGCATACAGGAAATGAATTACACACACACACACACACACACAGACTGACGATACTGGGTGATGATAAGTAGACTATAGTGGACTGCCAATACATATATAGATATAGTCCAGTACAATAGATAAGTTCCTGTATGTATATTGCTGCTCCCACCTCCCTTCCCTTCCCTTCCCTTCCCTTCTCTATATAGTGCAGTAAGTATAGTCAGCGAGGCGTGTCATCACTTCCCCTGCTTCCTGTGCATTGCGAGGGGGAACTGTGGCTTTTCATGGTAATTATCGCTTGCAAAGATACGAACATCCTCAATTACTTAGTGTATGGTGTTCCCCTGGCTGGTATAGAGCTGTAAAGAGTAGTGACAGCTTAGCACTCTCAGAATTATTAGTTAATGGACGTGTGGATTCGATTGGTTTTATTGTGCTTTTTCATGAGTCTGCATTTTGGAAATAAACATTGGGTTTGGTTGGTAATACGTTGCGTTGGGTGAATTGATGGACTATAGATTTCTCCACCCGTATTCTTCGATAGTATTATGTTGTTTCTTGGCATAGTTTGGAGGACTGAGTATCCCTCCATTTCGCCCACTACATAATGGTCTCATTTAATTAAGCTGTATGTTAAGTGCTTATTGTTTAGTCGTTTTGGTCAGTTTTTCATGTTAAGACGTTTTAATAGTGAGTGACGAGTTTCAAAATATTTTCGCAACCACCTACACCAAGACTGTATAATTATAGACTCTTTACACTTCCCCACCCTCGACACCTCATACCCTCAACACACCCACACCCACCGTACATACCCACACCCATCGTACATACCCACACCCACCGTACATACCCACACCCTATGTAAACCCTCCCCCCCTAAACAAAAATAACTATGGACAGGACAACAACTATATCGTAGTAATTTTATATATGGGTGCTGCTCATTTACATCAATCACTTTGTTATATTATTCAGTACTAGTGCATCAGTGCATTGTATAATATGATGTGTATATAGTTACTGGTAAACTTGGTGTGACAATCCCTGCCCGTACTATGCTTCCATCCGGATTTAGTGTATATAATATTAATGTTCCAACGTACACCATGCATCCGTTGTGAAAGAGGGGAGGGGACGAGGAAGGTGTGGCAATGGGAGGTGGTATATATTCAATTCAAGTTATCTCATTTATACACTGATTTCACTTTAATTACTGCCTTAAGGAGGTAGTAGAGAGTAGGTATATCATCATCAACTGATTTACCCAAACCATTTTAAGCAACATGCAGGCCAGCAATTTTTGAGTTCATCTGGTTCTGTTTCCTGGCATACTATGGAGGAATCAAGACACTCCGATGTACCAAAAGGATTATTATCCCCTCAATTGGGTTACCACCAAGGAAACTGTTCTAGGAGCTCAGTAGACAGCAACTGATCCAAGTGTACAATGAAAAAGACAGACAAGGGTGAGGAGGACCTTCTGGTATAATGATTGTCGAAGAGGATGAGTGGGTCAGGTATTGGTTGGTTGGGTAATAAATAAATGTGTGGCTGAATGAGAAAGTTTGGTAAATAGAGCCAGAAAATAATTACCTGTATGTGTGGAGGGATGGGGAGCTATATTGACTGAAAGGTGTAATAGGATAATAGAATAAGGGAGTGATGTGGTGGGTGGGTGAGTGAGTGAGTGAGTGAGTGGGTGTTGGATGTGGAAATGAGTTAGCGTGGATGATTGCTTGATACACATGGATATACATAGATAAATTAAATGGTAAAAAAAAAAAAGGATAATCGATATATTTAGTGAGTGATGGTTAAAGACGCGAGTGAAGTGAGTAAAGGAGAAATAGATTGATACCGATAATAGTGAATAGGTGGAAAATTTTGAAGTGAATGGTGGAAGAGGAATGTGTCAGAAAGTGAAGATAAAAGGAGCGAGTATATGAAGGAGACATGGGATAAACTGAACTATGAAAATGGATACGAGGCGAAAGGTGATTAATGAGTGATAGTTGAAGAGACAGACAGACAGACCGCCAGCCAGCCAGACAACTAGCCAGACAGACAGACAGACAGCCAGCCAGCCAGACAACTAGCCAGACAGACAGACAGACAGACAGACAACTAGCCAGCCAGACAGACAGCTAGACAGACAGCCAGCCAGACAGCCAACTAGCCAGACAGACAGAGAGCCAGCCAGACAGACATCCACGTGTGTGTGTGTGTCCGGGAGCAGAAAGCACAGGATACATAAAAATAATTACATGAGTATTGTGAGCTTTGATTACCAGATAAGCTGGAAAAAAAAATATTTGTATACACAGATCCCAGGGTGTGTGTAATGCCGACATTCCTGTGTGTGTATATTACTGAAGTGTCAATTTCTTTATGCATTAATTAAGGAGTTTATCTACATACAATTATAATGTCAACAACCAGGGAGTACAAAGTGATGAACTGTTTATTTGTTATATGATTTTTGTAGTATTGTTGCATTTTATAATATTCTTTCTGGTGGTATTTTTTAGAAAGAATGAATAGAGATAGTCGCACTAGTTATCGATACTATAAGAACTTTGATTCCCTCTGCACACACACACACATTCTCTCTCTCTCTCTCTCTCTCTCACACACACACACACACACATTCTCTCTCTCTCTCTCTCTCTCTCTCTCTCTCACACACACACACACACACACACACACACACACACACACACAAAAGGGTAATCAGTAGCTACAGGTGCAAGGAAGCAGGTGGTGGTGATAGTAGTAGTAGTAGCGGGTGGATAATTGTGGCAAATATTGTCAAAAAAAAAAAAAAAAAAAAAAAAAGTTCATCTATCACACGCACCCTAAAGCAAAGGTACTAATCACAGTGCACTTACGATGTACCCAACACGAGCAAGCAAGCAAAATGCAGGAGAGAGAGAGAGAGAGAGAGAGAGAGAGAGAGAGAGAGAGAGGGGGGGGGATCTGTACGCATGCTTTGTTACGGGACTTTTATAATTAATTGATTGGGTATTGATGGGTGGGGTGGGGTGATGAAACCTATAATGAGGCCACTGACTCAAAGCATGGAGAGATAGAGAGTGAGAGAGTGAGAGTGAGAGAGTGAGAATGAGAGAGTGAGAGTGAGAGAGTGAGAGTGAGTGAGTGAGAGTGTGTGTGTGTGTGTGTAACGATATTGGATAGAGGTGAAGGAAGAGACGATTGATGGATACAAATGATCTTACAAATTATTATATGGGGATGATACAGAGCAGCTGGTGGAAGGGTTAAGCAGTATAGGTTAGAGATAATTATTAGAAGAACAGAAACATGAACAAAACCTACATTATAAAGCTACTGAAAACCCAAAGGAGGGAAGGGACAATAAAAACATCGTTATATACAGTCATTACAAAGAAAAGGTTAGTGAGAAAAAGATGAGATTGAATTAAGTAGCATGTGTGTGTTGGCTATAATTAAGAAACTCCTGAAGGGATGTAGGTGGAGTGATAGGAAATTAACAATATTATTATTTGAGGTTATCGAAAGGCAGTAGTAGTAGTAGTAATAGTAGTAGTTATTGTAGTTGTAGTAGTAGTAAATAGTAGTAGTACCAGTAGTAGTAGTAAGTAGTAGTAGTAGTAGTAGTAGTAGTAGTAGTAAGTAGTAAGTAGTAGTACCAGTAGTAAGTAGTACCAGTAGTAAGTAGTAGTAGTAGTAGTAGTAGTAAGTAGTAGTAGTAGTAAGTAGTAGTAGTAGTAGTACCAGTAGTAGTTGCCTACCAGTACCAGTAGTAGTAGTAATATTAGTAGCCTACCAGTAGTAGTATAATTATAGTAGTAGTAGTTGGGGGAACAAAAACCTGCTCCACCTCCTAACAACACCCACCCTGGCCACACACCACAGCACCTAATGACGGACCGTAAATCAGTACAGACAATCATGGTGTAACATGGAAGCCTCGCCGGGTGTACATCGTCAACAAGTGTAATGAAGTATTCAGGATGTGCGTGCATGTGTACAGTCAGGGGCGTATAAGATATATAATATACGATGAAGTAATTTAACGCGAAACTTGTTATTCTTCATTCTGTTGCCAGTTGAATGCTATCGCCCTCAATCCAACCTCACCAATTTATATATCGTCTATATTTTAAGTGGAAAGAAGACGCATCCATTACTGTGTCTAATCGAAGAATATGCATACATTTTTTGAAGGTTTTTATTAATTCAGAATTTGTTAAAGTGATTGGACTTTAATTTTTGTCTCTGAATGTACGACTTGTGTTTGTGCTGGTGGTATAAGTGAGGTGAAGGTGGTAGTGGTGGTGGGGAGGTGGTGGTAAACTTTGTGGTCTTAGTGAAGGGAGTAGCGGCAAAATTGGTGGTGGTGGTGATAGAGTTACTGGTGGTAGCGTTGTGGTGTAAGTAACAGGGGTATTGACAAGACCTGGTGGTGGTAGAGGTAGTGGTGGTAACGGTGTGATAATACATGATAGGAGTAGTGACTGGATTGGAAGTGGTTGTGGTGGTAACGTTGTGGTATAAGTGATTAGGTTAGTGACAATATTAGTGGTAGTAGTGGTAGTGGTATAAATGTATATAGGTGTAGTGAACGGATTGGTGGTAGTAGTAGTAGTGGTGGTGGTTGTAACGTTGCTGTATAAGTGATTAGATTTATAGATCTTGATTAGGTCAGTGACTGGTGGTGGTGGTAGTGGTAGTGGTGGTGGTAATAATAGTAAAGAGACAGGTGATGATGGGTAATTGTGTGTAGCGAGTCTAAAGTATTGACTGTGAGGTATACTTTATGGGGAACAGGTGAGGTGAGAATGGGGAGGAAACAAAGAAGGAAATTATGCTGAACTTTTACCGAGCTGTTATGTCACTGTTATGTAAGCTTAGTACTTGTCCCGATCTTCTTATGTTATGAAGGATAAATTAGTTTGTATTTTTCTCTGGTACTATATTGTACGACTCGACTAACACTGATAATTAATGTGATTCATGTACGAGTATATTACATTTGTTGAAAATCCCTTCAGATTAAAAAAAAATATTAATGTTTATCAGGTTGTTACATTTAAATTTGTATTAGTTTGACAGAAGTTAAGGGACCTTGTGATGTAGTCAGAAAATTGGAGGTAAATGAGTCCTTCAAATATTGCCACGAAACACCATCTATATAGAATTATTAGATTGTTTCGTGGCATAGTCAGGAGGAATCAGAAGCCTACAATTATTCTCATATTCGATCACAGGGTCCTTAATGTTTTCAGAATTTCCTCAATGTTTGGCAGTTTTAGCAATAAACATATGTCTACATTCTAAGTACATTCCTAATTTTACATTGTATAATTTTATTGGATTATGAATTTTTAAATCATTCTACACGGTTCCCCTTTGCATTTTGTCTCATTCCCGTTATCC
>JAWZYT010004527.1:17500-30000 GCA_034508575.1 Petrolisthes manimaculis
TTTACTTCTTGTATGTTTCTGTTTAGATATTCTTCGTGTTCCTTTCTCCTATTTTTCCTTCACTACTTCTTCCTCATTTTCTCTCCTCTCCTCCGCCCTCTCCTCTCTTCCACCCTCTCCTCTCTTCTCTTCTCTTCCACCCACCCCTCCCCTCTCCTCCCTATACTCTGAATATTTTGTTCTATTCTGTTAGGCTCTTTTTCCTTTTGTACAGCACATACTACAATTACAATGTCACAGTGCTCTCCTCTCTAATATTCCTTTTCCTCTTCTCTTCAACCTTTCCTTTATTTCTCCTTCATTTACTCTTCACTGCCTTCTACTGTATATTTTATTATATTATTACATTCAGTTCCTATACCTTTTATTACGTACATATATTTTTATTTCTACCATGTCGCCTTACACTTCTACCATCACTTAATTCCTCCTCCTCCTCCTCTTCTACTTTGCGATCCTTTCCTTCATATACAGGTATATCAAATAATGTATATCACACAACTTCGTAAGGACCAACATGTCATTAAATTTAGCTCTATCTACTTTTTTTTTAATATATATCATGCTGACATTTATTTATACTTTTAATTATATTCATTTTTTTTTCTGCTCCATTCTGTATAGTCGTGTAATAAGATGTAAACAATCCTTGCCAGGGGTTTCGTTGTGGGTGTGTGTGGTCATGAACAGAACCGGCTACTATTATCTCTGGTCAGGCTCTGGTTTTTCGTCCCTCGTGTACATTTGTTGTGAGTAAAATGTGCGCTCGGATAACTTTATATATATATATATATATTTATTTTTTTTTACATGAAGCTGCTGTTCAGTTGCATGGTTGGTGGCTGAGTGGACCCCCGTTGCTGTTACACACACACACACACACACACACACACACACACACACACACACACACTCACGCCCACACACACACACACACACACACACCATTCTTCCTCACAACACATACAGTACAAACAGACGGTTGCATGCATACACAAACACCCACACATATATATTCCTCAGCCAGCCACCGACACCTTCACACACATTCCCACCCCACAAAGCGTACGTAGCACACACACACACACACACACAAACACACACACACACACACACAGACAATCTATTCCTGACTAAGTCCAATATATTCCCCTTCACTCCTCTTTCTTTAACTCTCCACGCACCTACTCCCTATTTTCCACTTATCCCTTCCTTCCTTCCTTCCTTACAAACAACAGCAGTAACTCTTATTCCAGAACGTGTGTGCAAAATAACCTCTTGTTGATGACTTGACACATTTATTAGCGAAATGATAGACACGTCAAGAGCGGCTCGGAAATCACGGGTCGTTAGGATAATTACCGGGGCGAAATTAAAGGTGCAATAATTATTAACAGGGGTTTTGTTGAAGCGTTTCGTCACGGAGGTACAGTTTGGGTCCACAACAACACAAAAATATTCACTCCTCGCATGTCTCATAATACTTACATACTTACATACATACAATCATACATACAATCATACATAGATACTGTACATACGAGCCAAAACTATAAATGTATGTGATGATGAAGTGTTACCAGTCACGCTTTTTATGCAATGAGTTAACTATATAAATTATGCTGTTTGAATGTATACATGCACACTGTAACTTTGAAGGATATAAAGCCAGTAGTAGATAGCGTTGGTCATTAAATTTACACATGTTGTGGTGATGCAAGTATATACCATTAGTTAGTTGTACAGAGATAGCGTGGTTGCACATGACAATATCCTGCAGTCATTAGCTTACCACTCTTATGCAATGATACACACGTGTGCTTATATAAACATGTGGACTGAATCAAATTACAGCGTTGGCAACTCATGGCGCCTGCATAACTCGGTAGGAATTGGAAAGCAAATTATCTAGAGTTTAAGGAAATAAGGAGATGAGAGAAGTGAAAGTCATGTAAGGAATATATACCACCTCGATTATTTACATCTGAATAGAGACATACAGACGCAAGGGATAAAGAGGAGTATGTGATGTTACGGTATGAAAGTATGTATGTATGTAAGTGTAAATGTGTGTGTGTGTGTGTGTTGTGTGTGTGTGTGTGTGTTATGTGTTTGTTTGTTTTAGGGTAGAGAAGGAGGCAGCCTGCAGGAAATAGGGTTGAAATGAGTCCCTAATTATCCCTGCCAGACTCATAAGTACAGTACATTATATATCCAATCTTAGTACGTCAAATGTTCGTGAGAAAAAATAAATATATAAAGTGTTGTGTGATGTTGCAAACTGTGCTGCATTGGGTAAAGTAGAGTAGGAGGGACGGGGTGGGTAGGATAGGAGGGGGAGGGATAACGAATGATAGGAGGGACGGGATGGGGTTAGGTAGGAGGGACGGGGTGGGGTTAGGTAGGAGGGACGGGATGGGGTTAGGTAGGAGGGACGGGGTGGGGAAAGGAAGGAGGGGCGGAGTGCACGGGGAGAGGAAGGAGGGACGGGGTGGGGATATAGAAAAGAGTAGGAGGGAGGAGGTGGGGTAAGGTAAGAGGAACGGGGTCGGGTAGGCTGTAGGATAGGAGGGACGGGGTGTGGTAAGGAAGGATAGGAGGGGGTGGGTGTGGGGGTGAAAAATGGGTCTCTCACAAGGACCCCCGCGTAAACAAACTCTGATTAACCCATAAATATTTCTCAAGTAATGGTCGGGCAGCCGCGGTGATTTCCCGCAAAGCTGCCCATATTTCTCAGGCGGGGCCCTTCGAGCGTCCGTGTTCGCCTGCAGGTTTTCTCGGCGCTGGCTCGTTGCTTGGTAATTGTGGCGTCCATCCATGAATAGAGGGAGGAATACATGTACAGTTGTGGACAATATACATGTGCTGCCTTCCTGGTGTGTGTACAGTTGTGGGCAATATACATGTGCTTCCTGGTGTGTGTACAGTTGTGGACAATATACATGTGCCGCCTTCCTGGTGTGTGTACAGTTGTGGACAATATACCTTTGTCACTCCACGGGTGTCAGTCAGGTTTTTCGAACGAGTTTTTCAGCTTTTACACAATTGCCTTCTATATATTTTCTTTCCATTCCACGTGTTATTTATTTTCTCGAATGAATCCCTGGTTTTGTGTCCACTTGCCGTCTATAATTCCCTTCCACACCACGGGTTTCAGCTTACTCGAATGAATATCTCAGCATGTCATGTACAGTTAGTTGCCTTCTTTACTTCATTCCATTCCATACGTTACTATAATGCGATGCTCATGTGTAGGAAAAACATTAATCATTTCCTCTTGGTCGAACCCGTCATCTGTAAGTTAATAAGGGAGAACCAACAAACAGTCAAGGTGATGCAGAATGTCAAGTCATAGTATTATTTATTTGCTGTGAATATTTCCTGTTAATCAATCATTTTCCTTACCATCCTATTTTTTTTAGCTATAGGCCTAGTGGATTTTTTTCTTTTTCTTCCGTATTTCGTTCCTTGATGTTATTTTATCTTCCTTTTGAATTCTCCTTTCTTTTTCCATCCGTTCCTTTTCGCATCCTTCCTCTTCTTCATCCATCTTTTTCTTTCTTTTGTTCACCACACACTTTCACCTTTTCCTATAATTATTTCTTACTCCCTCTCTCTCTCTCTCTCTTTCCTTTCATCTACTCTCTCCCACATCACGTCCTGAACAGATAAATCTTCCCATCAAAATATTTCCTATGAGGCGTATCGGTGAGAATGGTTGGAGGGACAGTGTGATAAATCCTTCCCTCCTACACACACACTTTACCTTCCCTCCAGTCCCTCATCCTTTTACTTCCCTCCCACACACACTCTTTACCTTCCCTCCAGTCCCTCACCCTTTTACTTCCTTCCCACACCTTCCCTTCCTTTCTCCTTTCCTCCCTCCTACACCCTTTCCTTCGGCCCTTCTTCCTTTTCATCCCTTTCTCCCTCCTACACCCCTTCCCATTCTTCCTTTCCCTCCCCTTCCACATTTTTCCCTATACTCCCCTTCTCTTTTCCTAACTCACCCCAACTGTTCATCCCTCCTACCTTTCCTCCAGCCTCTCTCTCTCTCTCTCTCTCTCTCTCTCTCTCTCTCTCTCTCTCTCTCTCTCTCTCTCTCTCCTAATCCCTTTTCCTCCCTTTACTCCCTCTGTTCGTAATCCCCTTATCGCTCACTCTTTCTTCTACTAGGCTCCTCCCCTCCCTCCAGTTTTTTTTATCTCTTTTTGTATCTCTCTTCGTTCCTCATTTCCTTTCTCTTGCATGGATATCTTTTCTTCTCCTCTTTTCTCCACCTTATCCACCTCTTCCTCCCTCCTTCCTACTTCCCTTAATTCCCTTCATCTCTACCTGCCTTCCTTCATTCCTCCTTTCTCCCATCCTCACCTTTACCCAATTCCCTCCTCCCTTCTGCCCTTCGCTCCCTTCTTCCCCATCACCCAGTATCCCTCCTTTCCTTCCTCCCATCCTCACCTTCATCCAGTATCCCTCCTCCCTTCCTTTCCTCCCTTCCTTCAATTCCCTCCCTCCTCCCTTCCTCACCTTCACCCAGTATCCCTTCTCCCTTCCTTTCCTCCCTTCCTTCAATTCCCTCCTTCCTCACCTTCACCCAGTATCCCTCCTCCCTCCCTTCCTTCCTTCCTTCCCTTCCTTCCTTCCCCTGAGTTATGACCAGGACAGACCAAAATCATGTCCAGGTTTGAGCCATCCCTTCCCTTATAACTAACTGCTCTGTTCACCCTCTATGTAAATCATGCTAATGTCCCAAACGGCTTGATGGTTTTGGTAAATTTACGTTTGCTTACAGCTTGACAGTGGCAACCTCGTGTAGGGAGAGGAGGAGGAGGAGGAGGAGGAGGAGGAGGAGGAGGAATCCGAGCGAAACAATACGAAATAGGTCGAATTTATTCCCTGTTTCATTCCAGTATTTCCCCAGGACTTAAAAAAAAAGTTAATGTCCTCGTAAGGATTGGGTATATTTTATTTCTCTTTAGTTAGTTTTTGGTTAGGTTTGGTTTGACGAGTATTTATTTAAGTTAGGCGTTAGAAGGAAGGATGTTCATGAAGGCCGCTGGTATGGTTCAATCGGCGATACGAAGCGGTAAAATGCGAGTGCGTGCGAGAAAGAGTGCGGGAGAGGAGGGATGGAGTGAAGGAAGGTGTGTGTGTGTGTGTGTGTGTGTGTGTGTGTGTGTGTCTGGGAGGTAATGCCAGGCCGCACAACCTATCATTACACCTGGATTTATTGACTATGAAACCACTGACAAATTAGAAGTGAACTTACGGCCGTCCCAGTGTGTGTTAGTGATGGTGGAGGGGTCTCTCTCTCTCTCTCTCTCTCTCTCTCTCTCTCTCTCATACAGTTATCCTACCCTTCTTCATGTATCCGGTAGTTTTTCCCTTTCTGGCCATTCTTAAACATTTTTCGAATGAAGGAAAGAGAAGGATAAATTGAGAGATTTCTCTCTAACTTTTTCTATCAACTCTTGTACGGTACTCCATTCCTCATTAAGTAATATCTTTTTATACTAATTATTCTTTTATATTTCCTTTTAGTCCACTTCTTTTACAGGTATTGATGTTATTTTCTCGCCAATTCATTTTATTTAACTTCCTTTTATTTTCCTTCGATTTTTTTTTGTCTGGTGTGTTTGTTTTTGTGGAGTTCCGTCATGGTGTCGTTGGTTGATGCTTCGGTCTGTCGCCCTCGATACACAATTCCTTCATTTACATTAACTTTTCACTCTCGTCCACCACTCGTCTCCATTCAACGTATATTTATTGTGTTCGCCAGCAATCGTCTCTTTTCTCCATCTCGTCCTCTGTTTGTCTGTCTTTCGTCGTTTCTCTCCCACTACTCGTTACTTTCTTTTACTACTCGTCTTCTCTTCCACAACTCGTCTCCCATGATCTGTATTTTATTCACTGTTCGTCCTCTCGTCAGCTTCTTTATCCCACTTTCATTTTCTCTATATCCCAAAATTCTTCATCTCTTTTGTCTCTCTCCTTTATTCTTGTTCATCTCTTTTTCACTTCCGTCAATATTTTTCACCGCTTCCAATCAATCGGCCTCTACTTCCATTATCCTCTTATTCCTCAAAATTCCTCCTTTTTTAACGTTTTCTCTTCTCTGTTTCCTACCTTCTATTCCACTGCTCACTTTATCACCTTAATTATCACTCTAATTGCCACTTTAATTACTGTTTCACTTCCGTTACACTCTCTTCCTTCCCTCCCATTCCCCCTCCCCCTCCCCCCCAAAACCTCTCCCTCCATGTTTCACCCTCTCTTCACTCTCTGTCTCCCACACACTCCTATATATCTATGACCCCTTTACAAACACCATCCTTCCCTTCCTGTCCCTCTTTACTTCCATATCTTCCTCCTTTCTTTCGTGATTCTCTTCTCATCTTTCTCATTTCACTCTCCCACTCCCTCTTCTCTTTCATTACTTCTCACCTCCACTCATCATTCTTAGTCTTCCATGTTTCTTCCTTCCCTCTCTTTCACTTCCTCTACGCTACTCCACTTCCTTCCCTCTCCCACTCCTTCCTTGCTTTATATCCCCAACCCTCCTTACATTCCTCTACCTGTTCTCCTTCCTTCCCTCTCCCTGTCCTCCTTCCTTCCCTCCTTCCCCTTGTCCTCCTTCCCCTTGTCCTCATTCCTTCCCTCCCTCCCTCCCTCCCCTTGTCCTTCTTCCTTTCCTCTGTTTCCTTCCCTCCCTCCCTCCCTGTAGTAATTATGGTCACTTAAACTTAAAGAGCTAGTTATCAGGGGTCCTCGTTGTCCCTCCTCTTTTACATAGCGTTACGTTGTTTACTGAAGGTCGGGTCATCAGCTGAGATATTACCCTCACTCCGGCTTGCCTTGTCCCTCTGACGTCTGCCCCCATTAAGCCCTCACTACCACTACCACTTCTCCATACTCCACCTCCCTCATTCGCCTTGGTAGACTTCATCAGGGTGGATTCAGGCACACATTAGGAGTTCGTCTACACTTCCACACTATTATTTCCCTCATTCATGTTGGTTATGGTTGATCAAAATGGGGCCAAGCAAGTGTTATGATCTTGTCAACATAATTATATGCTGCACTCTATCATAATTTTTCTTCGACGAATTGATTGTGTTTGAATGGATGGATCCAGGCTCGTGTAATGTTCTTATACCTTATACTAAGATAATCCTCTCTAATTCTGATTAGGGCTGGATGTATCTGCTCTGAATTATTTCTGTTATTTTTTTTACATTTATACAGGTGGATCTATAGAAAATTCCCTGACTTCTTATAAACAATCTAATTAATTCTCTGTTTGACCTACAGTAGTTTTTTATTCTTTCCCTCACTGAGTTATATTAAGCCACTCGAATTTTTCATCTGTGAATACTGCAAGTACGGCATAATACACAATACAAAGCAACACAACATAATACAAGGCAACACAACTAAATACGTCCGTTCCCTACATAACAAAAACTAGTTCAACATGTCACAACACGACCACAAACCATCTGCCACACCTTGTCCCACCCCACACCATTTACCTCCTCACACAGTACCACATTACACCACACAACACAACACAACACAAACCAAACACAACACCACACTGCACCACTTAGCATACCACAACACTCCCCTCCTCATACCGTATACCACACAACAACAACACCACACCACACTACAATAATTCACCGTACCTCTCACCACACCACACCACACCACACCACCACCACACCTCACCATACACACCACACCTCACCATACACACCACACCTCACCACTCAACATCAGTACCCATGCAGTCGTCATCTACAACTCATACAAACAATAGTCATGGCAAGTGGGGTTGGTTCAGTCCTCCCCCCTGGGTGATATTTACCTTAATTAACGTATAATATAATAAAAAAAAATGAGAGGCGCTTCATTCTGCAATATCAGCTTTATCGTCGATTTTTAGAGCGGGCGTGTCAAAGTGGCAGCTGGGGGTCCGCTGTTTTTATCAAGATTTTTTTTGCTGTTGCTCGGGATTAGTGTAATAAGTGTTTGGTTGCGTGTGGGAATGAGTGGATGGAGGGGTGGATAGATAGACAGATAGGTGGAGAGGTGGATAGATAGACAGATAGGTGGAGGGGTGGATAGATAGACAGATAGGTGGAGAGGTGGATAGATGGACAGATAGGTGGAGAGGTGGATAGATAGACAGATAGGAGGAGAGGTGGATAGATAGACAGATAGATGGAGAGGTGGATAGATAGGTGGCGGGGTATTTCAGAGGTGGTTGCAGAAGTGGATAGCTAAGTGGAGCTAAGAGCGAACGAGCAAGCAAGCAAGCACACCAACAAACAAGCATAACTGACATGACATGAAGTGGCAAAAATAAATAAATAGATAAAATAGATAAATATATAAATAATTATCTCTGACACCCAACACCAACATTGTTACTCAATTGTTACTCTTTCCTAGCTACTACGTAAGTCAAATAAAGGGAAAATATTATCATGACGGAATAAGTTACCAGAAATAGTAATAAAACCTATCAAATAAGAAATGCGTCAAACCAAACAAATTGGGGAGGAATATATGACGCAAATTTACACGTGAAATAACGAGTAAATAAACAAGACAATCAACGGAGAAGCAATCAGGATAAACGTTGATAAAGGGGAGATAAACACCTGATAAAAGACAAATTAGTGACGGAACCACACGCTTTAGAACAAACATATCATTTCTCCCCGCGGGTTAAATTGGGCTGTTAACTTTACGACAAATGACCATTAGCAATATAGACGAAGAAAAACATGAATTAAATGGGTGTAAATAGATAAATAGATAGATACCTGTAGGTGTTCCGTGATGCATCTTGGGTTATTATGGTGTAGATGAAGGCAGAGGTAAATATTTGTTGTTGTTGTTGTGGTGATGGTGTACCGGGCCATCACGTCAACACACACACACACATATTATAATCTACTATGTCCGCAGTGCCGACAGAACACACACACACACACACACGCACACAATATTATTATTATTATTATTATTATTATTATTATTAGTAGTAGTAGTAGTAGTAGTAGTAGTAGTAGTAGTAGTAGTAGTAGTATAATACACACACACACACACCTTTTGCAATCATGGCTAACCACAACCAACACTTCTCCATTGATATATAATCACATACTCACATCATGCTTGAATAGAAGCATTACTCAGGTAATTCATATTTGCTTATCTATTAATTGATTAATTTTATATTGCAAGAGAATTGTAGAAGGTAAAAGATTTTATCTTGACACAAGTTCAAATATTGTCGTCGATTTTACGGATGTCATACGATTTCATGTGTTATTATCAACTACATACAACTTGCCTTAGCAAATCTAGTAGTCATAAACATCATTCATAATATTACTCCTTTTCTCTAATCAATATTTTTCTTACTTCATCAAATCCCTTGCTTTTCCCCTCCTCCTCTTCTCACTCTGTCTCTACTATATACCCCCACCAATACCACTTCTTCCTCCTCCTCCTCCTCCTCCTCCTCCTCCTCCTCCTCCTCCTCCTCCTCCTCCTCCTCCTCCTCCTCCTCCTCTTTCTACTACTACCACCACCAATACCATCTCCTCCTCCTCTTCCTCCTCCATTCTGTATTTTTAAGCTGCTTTTATTTTCTTATTCCCGGTTGACCAAGAGAGGAAAGGTGGAGAGTAACTAATTTCGGTGCTGTTTATTCTGAAGCTCCAGCCGTCCTGCCAAAATAGTGAGTGCCCGGGTCGCCCAAATGGGGAAGGGACGTGTAATAGGCCAAGGCGATATATATATTTTAACCTTCGGGTGATTTTTTTCCCCCTCGAGTTTTTTGTGTTTTAATTGGAGGTCCGGGGTGTTTCTTTTGCCTCCTCTGTGACTCTTTTTTTTTTTTTTTTTTTTTTACTTCTGACGATTGGGAAGAGTAAATGATGAGAGAGAGAGAGAGAGAAAGTGAGTGAGAGTGAGTGTAAGTGTGAGTGTTTGGGTAGACACTGATAGATGATTTAGTTTACAACATTTTCTTTTTGTTTTATATAATTATGATCTTTTTTCCTCAATATTTTACACACTCATCTTCCTCTTTTTCTTTCCTTCCTTCACCTCCCTATTGTTAAAAACTCCTCTCCCTCCCTCAGTTCCTCATCTCCCATTTCTCCCCACATCTCCCTCTCTCTCTCTCTCCACATCTCCCTCTCTCCACATCTCCCTCTCCCTCTCTCCACATCTCCCTCTCCCTCTCTCCACATCTCCCTCTCCCTCTCTCCACATCTCCCTCTCCCTCTCTCCACATCTCCCTCTCCCTCTCTCCACATCTCCCTCTCCCTCTCTCCACATCTCCCTCTCCCTCTCTCCACATCTCCCTCTCCCTCTCTCCACATCTCCCTCTCCCTCTCCCTCTCTCTCTGTCCACATCTCTCTTTCTCTCCACTTCTCCCTTTCTGTCTCCACATCTCCCTCTCTCCCTCCACATCTCCCTCTCCCTCCACATCTCCCTAGCTTCCTCCCCCACCTCCCTACTCCCCCCCCCCATCACCCCCATCACCCCCACTTATACGTTCCTCTCACTCTTTATCAACTTATCATCTATGTCGGCTTAGTGTCCCTCCCTCAAATGGTTGAAGGCAGACTGAGTCTCAGACTGACTCTCTCTCTCTCTCTCTCTCTCTCTCTCTCTCTCTCTCTCTCTCAATATTTAATATTTAATATTTAGACAAACGTACAGATGACGGCAAAAGTTAGTATACAAATAAAATTGATAGAGCATAAGAAAAGGGTCAAACTAACTAAAAAATGGAAACAAAACTGTCATCATAAGAGTACAGTCATGGCTGAAACTGGTAGTGCTTGACCAGGGTACAATGAGTGTAGGAGAGTAACTGAACAGAGTTCGAAAAAGTGAGTCTTCTAAACCTCTTTCAACGTTGAGAATGGTTTGAAAAATTCACTTGTTCGAACTCAGTTCAGTTGCTCACTAACACTCCTTGGACCCTGGTCAAGTACTATCAGCCATGGCTGTACATGAATACAAAGATTATCATTCTGAGTCACTCGAATGTAAACTCTTGTTGCCAATTAAAACCCTCATTATGCCCACATTTTTCTTTTTCTTAACCACATGCAGGTCACTTCGTCTTGAACACATATAGTGGCTGTCAATCTAATCTTCCTGTCTGAAAAATGGGGAGAAGGTGAGGGTGGTATCAGAGTTGTTTCGGGTATACTGTATGTCAGTCCCGAAGCTGCTTGGATGTGACTCTCTCTCTCTCCACCACTCTTACTTGCAATTAAACTGACACTATTCATATACAGGTTAGCTCAAGCACTCCCTTCCAGACACTCCTCTGCATACACACTTTTATACATGAGCAGGAATATACTGTAATGCACTGAGGGTGAAGTGCTTATTAAGGTGTGTTGTGTAAATAATGATAATAGTTAAATAGTAATAATGCAGTCAAGGCACACACACATTATATGCCAGTCACACACTCAGGCCCACTCACATGTGACTAAAAGCACACACTAAACACTTGTGTACACACACACAAACACACACCTATCACACACTTATACCTGGTTTTTGCAGATACACACTTCGCATACACAAGCAAGCAAGCAAACAAACAAACAAAGAAGCAGGCAAGCAAGCAAACATATATACACATACACTCATATATCCCCTCCCACCTCTGTCTTAACACACGTGCACCCACACCCTCTCTCACTCTCACTCACTCTCACACACAATCTGAAGTTATAACAGGTGGCGTGTGTTTATGAGAGGGCAAAAACAAGGCCCCGGTGCATCTCGCTGTCAAATCCTGTGGTCGGGACTGTCAATTCCGGAGCTCTGAGCCCAGTCTTAGCCTAAGTCCCGGAGAACGAAAATATGAAACACGAGTCCACTCCTCCCAAGTTCATCATTTTGGCTGCAATTAATTGTTTTCTTTTAGTGATGGTGGTGGTGTTGGTTCTCTTGTGTATAGTCTTCCTCCCTTAAATTTTTCATGGGGTGTTGTATATTTTCTGATGGTTGGTTTTGGTGTAACGAAGGCATGAAGGCGCTAAACAACAGGGACGAAGAATTCTGATGACAATCCGAGTTTGGGAAAGGCTTCTTATCCCTCCCTGCCCTGATGTCCGAAGGTGGTGGAGCGGTGGTCTGGCTGGCTGGTTCTTTGTGGGTTGCCAGATAGGTGGAATCAGGGGGTCGTCTTTGTACCCTTGCAACACAGACTTTTACCTGTAATATATACCATGTTTTAGAGTTTGTATAAGTTAATATTTTTTATATATTGTACCCTCGTTGCCAGTAATAATATATAAAATAGTTCTAAATATAAACTCGAAAGTATAATGAATGTGTACCTTTGTAACTGGACAGATTTTGCATGGAACACCTTTTCAAACCCATGCTTGCTTTATTTACCTGTACATACATTTCTTTAATAAAAAACACTCAGATGCACAGA
>JAWZYT010004527.1:32500-42500 GCA_034508575.1 Petrolisthes manimaculis
TGGAGAGAAATATATAATATAAAACTGTGAGTATCAACGAGCGATGTGAAGAGACGGTTCTTATATTGTTGTTATATTCTAGTGCTGTGGATGTTGTATAAGAGGGAAATAATTTTTCTCGGAATAAAAATGGCATTAAATCTATTTCATCCGACCTTTGAATAAGTCGCTTTTTATTTCAGAGCTTAACTCTTGTAATATGAAATAACTAAACACGACTATATCAGTTTTCTTCCTAAAGCTCGTCAAATATAAATTAAGTGGATATTTTATGTTGATAAATTTGAGGAGTTACTGATTCCTCCAAGCTATTGTATATTATATGTGCCATGAAACAGACCATATCAATGTTATTCATGGGGGATATGATTTTTATACTGTAGAGTTTGGAGGAATCAGTGTCCCTCCAAGTTGCCAATATTAGAATACAGTATATCCCCTCATATGGTGCATGTGATCATTATAATTATGAACCAATTATTGAAGAAATTAAATTATAGTTAAGAAAAATGACTGTTGAGAGGTTTATATGGATGAGGGAGTAAAGTGTATACAAGCAGCATTTCTCTACTGACCCAATGTTGTGGTTCAGTGACATTATATTTTACGATACTTTTCAGCAAACCTTCTTAATAATAATTAGTGTTGGTTGTCTTCACTGCCCGACTTGGTTCATATGACACCCCTGTCCATAATATATCAGTTCGTTAATGAGATCCGTTCAGATATCCCCGAGTCCTGAATGACGAACCTGGAAGTGTTTGGTAAGAGACTGGGAGTGAGAAACCACCGAAAGACTCCTCTCATAGTCCTTGATTAAATTATTTTTGAAAGCGTGGCGGGCGGGCTGGTGGGTGGGGCGTGTGTGTGTGTGTGTCAGAGAGAGAGAGAGAGAGAGAGAGAGAGAGAGAGAGAGAGAGAGAGAGAGAGAGAGAGAGAGGGAGATAGAGTTTGTAATGAAGTAATACGTATAATTGCCGGAAAACATTCGTGTTGTGTCGCGGAAAAACTTTTATCTAATCAAGTAGAGTGAGTGTTCGCCCAGTGTCGTAAGCTGCAAATTTGTTAAAGCTCTCCACTCCCCCCCCCCCTCCCCCAAGTGGAATGTAATGAATTATATATATGTATACACCAGGTACACAAAATATTAAACTGTGTAATAGCCTACAAAAAAAAAATAAAAAAAAAAAAATAACCAAATATCATCTTTCATCTCCACCGCTATCTTATTCTTTTATATTTCTTTCATTTTCATTTATAATATTATGTTCATTATTTATTGTTTGACGTTAATGGGATCGAAGGCTGAAATAACTATGAGCTTTGGCAACCCATTACCCCTGACCAGGACAGTGTTAATTCCTTCTGCTTATATAAACTGTACATATTGACAGAAATAATTATACGACAAATAATCCATTGAAATTGTAAATACTATTTTATGATGTACCGACTAAAAATAAAGCAAGTACAAAAATGTGCAGTATGATGGTCTAGTATGTGTGTGTGTGTGTGTGGTTTTTTGTTTTTTTTATAATGTAGAGTCAAATCTTGAACTCTGGAATTCCAATATAGTGACCTGACTACAAAATGTGCCTTAAAATTGTTCCAAGAAACAGAATTGCCTTTATAGGGGAATTGTTGTTTTCATTATTTGGAGGACTGTGCAGGCTCCACTTCCCGCAAAAGAATTCACCAATTTAGAGTTTGCAATGCTAAAAATCTGAGCTAACCATTAGACAGACGGATGAACATATGACTTTTGACTGTAACTGTACATTGTGTGACCAACATTAACGATAATTATTACACACAGGCTTATTCACAATGACTCAAATTAATTTAGACGCTGTGTTAATTCTCTCATACATACATACATACATACATACATACATATACATACATATACATACATACACATACATACATACATACATATACATACATATACATACATACATACATACATGGGTCTGTTTTCTGATATAGTTATGATAATGTCAGCCTTGGTCATGTATACAGTGTCTCCTTATTGATGTTATTATAGTCCTTTTTTTTTTTCTCTATAGCGAACGAAAGAATAATATACTGAACTTATATCGTACAGGTTATTGGTGACTTGGTTCTTGGTCACTGTTAAAAGTTTACCTTATCAAAAGTTACGTGTTGTTAATCAGATGTTACTCACTAATAATGAAATTGATATTACCTAACTTATCCTCACATAAATATTATAATGAAAAAAATATTGTGTTAAATATATAAAACATAAGTGAATTGTACCGGAGTGAAAATAATAAAACGAAAATGACTATGTAGATGTTATTCATAAAAAAAAAAAAAAGTTTCTGCTGTATTTGATAAGCTTGAAAGTTTGTTTGCTTGTCTCTTGAAACAACAACAACGCTATTTCTTAACAAATCCATGAATTTGTTCTATAATATTTTTTTTTTTAAATGATTAAAGCCATTAAGTTGACAGGCGTTCTATATAAACAAAATATAAGGGAATATAATAGCCATGGTGTTTGTGATGATGTTGATGCGAAGATGAACCCAACCCAACCCAACCTATAATGCTCAGAGACATTGGCTGGAATTTTACAGCTTCAAGGCAAACAGTCGTAAAGTTGGTAGGACATCCCAACGCGTCCGTCCCCCTGGTGGAGAATCATGACACCAATTATAAAAAGAGACAGCGGTGCATCCTGACGTCATAAAAAAGGTATAATACACTTAGGTAAAATTCATCCTTTCCAGTTTCTAAATTGCAAAAATATATAATGTCATAAAGATAGGGGTGCAAAAAATAATAACAAGAGTCAGGTAGCCTTTTACACGACATAACAGAGGTGACATTTATTTTTATCATATATTTGGTTCTTTTGTGAATAAAAATTATATGAATTTGTAAGTTTAACACGACCAGTAACATTATATACAATTTTATACTTTGGATTATATTATATTTTTATCTGCTGTTATGGAACCATGCGACATTGTCTATTAATTGCAACATTTGACGGTAATGTAAAGGTATACCTTTGATTATGTATCAACAACATAGCTTCGGGTTTTTCAACTTAGACATTGATATTTATTTAATTTTACTTTATTGAGACCACATTATTATCAGTATCCATGAAATGCCTTCCCTTACCATGACTAAACACTCGTTCATAATTCCCAGCTTTAGGGAAATATCAACCACACACACACACACACACACACACGAAACTAAACTTAACCCCAAACAAGCATTAATTGATTTATATCCAGGGCAGGTAAGTAGGTAGGTAGGTAAATGAAACGTCCGCCAGATAGGAGATTTGCTAATCACTCCAATTAAGATAACAAACGGGGGAGAATATCTTAAACGAGACCAATTACTCAGGATTACGGGGAAAAAAAGGAGCAAATAATAACCAGGGTAAACAATTGGACCTGAGGACGGAGCTGGACGACGGTGATAATATATATTTCTGTGGGAATGTAAGGGACCCTGTAACGTAGTCATGCAGGATATTGGAGGTAAATGAGTCCTTCAAACATTGCCACCAAACACCACCTATATGGAAGGCGTGTTTTTCGTGGCATAGTCAGGAGAAATCAGTAGCCTTCAATTTCCATAAACGATCACAGTGTTACAAGTTGGATATCTGCCTGTTGTTTCGTGTCAGTCTGTGGAGGATTCATTAACCATCAAGTGAATCTCCCTTTAATGTAACTTTATGGCAGAAGGTTTTGTTAGGGAGGGAAAAAATAATACGAGGGACTAATGAAAAGAGATTAGATAATAATAATATGATGATGATGATGAAGGGGAATGACTGACCTACTGCATGGCTTGAAATAATAATTGGCCTTGTCGTTCGTGGTTACGTTATGTTTATATTATGATTATGGAAGTTTCTGTATATGTGTTGAATGAGCTTTTATACTTGTCCTGTGCTGTGCTGTGTGTGTCTGTGTGTGCATGTGTTTGTCACTTTTATGTATTTTGTGAAATGCTACGTGATGATAAATTTGATAGTGTTCTTTATGTGTTTGTTTGGCCTCGTATGTATGTTTGCTTTTTGTGTTTCTCTGTGTACCTTCTCAGTATTATGAGCCCCTTGAAAAATCTTTACCTCAGAAAAAAGGAAAATCTAAATAAAAAATAAATAAATTAATATATGATAAGTAATTAAATAGATTAATAATAATTACAAACTATGAATATAAATACTCCTCCAAACACACACTGAAATTCACACCCCAACCTTTCACTCACCGTCCCCTCTGTGTGAGATTTTGTGTGGTAGTGAGAGTGGGCAGTGATCTCGGCTGGTGTTCCTGTTCTAAATGCAACAGGGTCGAATCCTGATGAGGGTCATAGGATTTACGCGACAACACTCTTCTCGTGAAATAAAAAGTTTGATTCATGGACACAGGAAAGAGCTGCTAATTGACTCGTTTAGCATATAGGAAAAACGTGTTAGCACTTTTTAGAACCATATAAATACTGATGATGGCTTGCTTGTGTGGGGGACATTATGATATATAGGATAGTTATGTGTCTTTTTTTTTTTATGTTCTTATCCTGGACTATAGATACCAGGACACACTAGTATGGGTTGCTTCTTTTTATTCACACATAATATCAATGTCCCGTATGGAAGGTAAAAGATCATTGGGATTGGTGGACTGTGTGGCTGGGATGTTGATTCCTTCCTTCCTCGTCCGCGGTCTCGAATGTGTGTGTGTGTGTGTGTGTGTGTTTGCGTGTGTGTTGTAGTTTCTGTGATTTCTTGTGAGTGGTATTTTGTGTGTGTGCGTCTGTGAGGTTGTAGATATGTATGTATGTATTTGTTTCGTGTGTCTTTGTTTGTGTTGTACCCATCTGTCTGCTGCTATATTTTTGTGTATACCCGTGCACTTGTGTCTGTGTGACTGACTGTGTGTGTACGTGAGCTTCCGCACCTACGGACCTGCGACCAAAAGTCAGTCATGCGAATCAGCTGTTATATGATGTAATTAGTGAAGATAATTAGGGCTAATGCCAGTCGAGAGGAGCCCGGTGTTAATCCCATTACGAGTGTGGCAGCACGGAGCTTGGTTGGTGGTGGTGGAAGGGGGGGTATGGGAAGGGAGACTTGCCCCCTCCTTTACCCCTCACTTCTCCCCCCCCCCCCTGAAAATGATACATGAATATAATTGTGATATGTCATCTATATGAAGACGTGGGAGGGAAGGGGAGACTTCCTTCAATCAAAACACAAGAAATTATATATAATGGTGACTTCTACACCGGTCTCATGACACGGCGACTAGTAAAAAAACTCAACGAATTATATGAGGCGATGTATGTTGGTGTGAAACTGTTCTTTGAAGTCATTTAGGGACCCTGTGATGTAGTCAGAAAATTGGAGGTAAACGAGTCCTTCAAATACAGCCACGAAACACCACCTATTTGGAAGGAGCTTGTTTCGTGGCATAGTTGAAAGGAATCAGAAGCCTCCAATTTCCCAACACGATAACAGGGTCCATAAGGGGAGATTCTCTTGTTGGTGAATTGGAAAGTATGTGATTCTTCCAAATTATGCCAAGAAACAGATGTCCCTAATGTTACATTGATGGGTATCTGTTTCGTGGCATAATTTGGAGGAATCAGAGACCTTCCAATTAACCAACAAAAGAGTATCCTATTAAGGATCAGATAGAATTGTGGGAAATCCTCGCATCACAATCCCGGTCCAAGGTATTATTATTATTAAACTGCTGTCATTTCCACCGAGCACAAGTGTTGGACTTTGTGTGACGTGACCGGTATAGCCTAGTGTTTGTTACAAGAACCTGGAAGATGGTACAACGAGAATGGAAAAAAGTTTAAACGTTGGAAAATGTTGCAAATCAGGTGACATTATATGCACCGTAGGAGGAGAATGTAGAAGAAAAGTTGAAGTGGAGAGAGGAAGACATTAAGTTTAAAGATGATGTATAGGGATAATGAAAAAGTGCTACACAAAAGAAGCCCCTTGTTCCCACATAAAGAATTTGATTCTGAAATAAGAAGCTGTTGCTGATGAAGCGAGGAGTTCAGGTTACCCCTGTGTGGGGGGGGGGAGGGGGGGGCACACACAGGTAAGGGTAAATTCTTAATATTGAGGTTATGTACCAACGAATGTATTTGTTACGGTTTGGGACGTTATTTCGGCCTGAACCTCGATTGGGAAAAAATATTTTCTCCACTCTTTGAGTCGATCCTGAAGCTACCGTGCTAACTGTTCCACCAGCCTCCCTCTGTGCATCACATGTTATTTTTGGGTCCTACAGGAATATTGAGTACTGCACATGTTATGAAGAATAGGATGAAAGAACAGAGCACCTTGGTCATTTTGCATATCGTAACAAATTTTAAAACACATTATGAGCATTAATGTACTTCCAACAGACTGAATGAATTCAGAAGTTATAGGATAGATAAAGATCATGCCTTTTAATTCCTTTTTGTAAGATTTTCCTTTGCATTTACAGAATAACGTAGATGTCAGATATAAAATAATTCTTTTATTTTTGTCTTATACGTATAATTAAGAGACAAGAGAAAAGTGGAGTGTGTGTGTGCATCTCTGGAGGCCTCAGTGCAGTGGCAGGCGCCTCTACTTTCCCTGATTTACAGCTCACTCCCATTTACGTTCGCCTTTGTTTTGACGTCCCCTGATTACTGCCATAAACCAAAAAATATGAATTGGATGATAATACGGTTAATTAGGCATGCCAGACTGACGCCTCTTGTGCCTCAGAGAGAAGCGACCGCGTTTGTCAAATAACCCTTTTGGAGGAGCAGCCGAATTAAAATATTAAAATTTCGATTATTCTTATATAAACCCACATTAATCGGGTCTCACAATGAGGTAAAACAAAGAGGTCCAGAGTGGGGGCGGGGAGTCAGGGATTTAGGATTATTCACTCTTTATTCTCGGGGGGATTTAGCGAGACCATAGTGCACTGGCAAGGGGGCTCGGTATAATCTCTGGACTCTCACTCACTCTCTCTCTCTCTCACTCTTATTCTCTCACTTTGTCTTTCTCTGTCTCTATCTAACTCCATCTATATCACTGTCTATCTATCAATCTATCTATCTATCTCATTTCAGGATCTTTCTCTTTTATATTTTTCTATTATTCGGCTTTCCCACCGTTTTATACTTTATTTTTTGTCCATGTCGTTTTTAGGGTTAGGTTAGGGCCGCCCACTTTCTTCTTTTTCGTGAGGTGGGGTTGGTTGGTTTTCTTTCCTCTATATGCCTATTTGGTTCCTCTTGTGTTGTAAGGGGGTCGTGTGGTGTGTTGTATGGGGTAGTTTTTTTTCGTAAGAGGGTCGTGTGTTGTGTCCAGGGAGTCGTGTGTTGTGTCGTCAGGGAGTCGTGTGTTGTGTTGTAAGGGGTAGTATTTTTTCGTAAGAGGGTCGTGTGTTGTGTCGTCAGGGGGTCGTGTGTTGTGTCGTCAGGGGTTCGTGTATTGTGTCGTTAGGGGGTCGTGTGTTGTGTCGTCAGGGGGTCGTGTGTTGTGTCGTCAGGGGGTCGTGTATTGTGTCGTAAGGGGGTCATGTTTTGTGTCGTAAGCGGCGCTCCAGTGTACCAAAAGTGTATTATTCAATTACACTAATTAAGCGAAGAAAGAAATAGACAAACGAACCGAACCAATTACATAACCTCCTTGGCGCGGGAAATAATAACTTAGATGTTAAATAAATTATTAGCTTGAACAAAATACCAGGCGGGCTAGATTATTGCAGGAAAAAGTTCTACTGTATTCCGAGAATTAATAAGGCCGATATTCCTTGACCAAGTGACCCCCTAAGGCCTAAGCCAATAATCCCAGTCTAATAACACTTGTGATTGATGACGAGGCAGTGACGTCATTAATAGTGAGAGACTCGCCGGCCGGAGACCAAACACACACACACACACACACACACACATTATCGATCTGACTAGCCTGTTTTCTTTCCTTTGATAATAAATCCCTCCAGAAGTGTAACATTATAACCTGACACTCCAGTTTGTTGTTGTTATTGGATATTATTCTTATTGGCTTTTAGGGTTTGTATTTATTAGTATAACTCTACTGTATCATGTGTTTAAGACGCAAGGAAGAGAAGGCTGGGAGTGAATGTAGTAAGGAATATTGGTGAAAAAGTTGTGTGCTTTTAAACTTTTGTGGCATTTCCTGGACTGGAAATTGTACTCAGGGTTGGGTGATGACATTAAATAGTCACATATGTCTGGGTACGTCACGGGAGGGTAGGATTCATAAGCACCACTAAATTGACTCTTATGCAATGCATCCGGATCAACAAATACATTTGCATTCGTTATCTTTTCCAAATACGAATCGTGGTTTTTACAGTAACCGGAATGTTCCATTTCCTATTAATTCTCAAACACCAATCACATTGTACACATCCATCGTCTACATCTCTACCAGCTTGGCGGATGTTTTCATCCTGACTTCACGCCGATCAGCTGAGTGAAAATTCCCTATTATCAAACAAATTACGGTGCGTTACAAATTTTTTACGATCAATGATCCAGACTTACGGGTAATAATATTATTCAAAAAGTGGTTAAGTAAATAATATATAACTTCATAAAGATTCGAGCCTTCCACCATCAAAGTAGGAATATTTTCTATGTACAAATAAGAATTCCAGACTGGAATGTGTGATTTGGATCTCCCAGGAGGCAATGTTTGTGTGAGTGTGTGTGTGAGTTTGTGTTTGAAGCCTCACTTGGCATTTCATATACTGATATAAACTCTCAGTAGCCCATATAATATTTCTCGTGACGTATAATATCCAATGTAGTTATACATTTTTTGAAGAGTTGAAGGAGTCGAATCATTATTTTATTATGTGTGTAAAGTCACGTGGAAGGATACGAGAGGCGTTCCCAGCCACAACGACACATGTCCCAACATTACCTGTCCAAAACATTCCTTCATATTTACAGGATATTTTTTCTTCCGAACCACATTTTCATTACTTTAAAATTTTTAGACAAATTTTCTATTAAGAAGGAGTATGAAAACAACCACGTATTTGATTAATTCTCTGTAGTATATCTCTCAATGACGGAAGAACATCTAAACGTGAAATAAACAAATGCAAAAGGGATTCTGAACTTGAGTTACAGCTTTCTACAGAGGCTGGAATCTAGTGAGGTGTGTGTGTGTGTGTGTGTGTGTGTGTGTGTGTGTGTGTGTGTGTGTGTGTGTGTGTGTCCTTGGGCGGTGACTGCTGGCAATAGTAATAATGTTATATAATATCGACAGTGGGTGATCCTGGTCTTGTTTGCATATGATTATCGTGTGAGTTGGGGTGGAAGAGTCAATGTTTTCATCTCGTGTGGCCACTCCGGGGTGACCGCCACTCACAGCAATTGGTATAGCACTGTATTTGTATAATGTTTTCTTGATCTGTCTGTGTGTTTCTCTCTCTCTCTCTTTCTCTCTCTGATCCTACCCCCACCTTCTATCACACACACACACACACACACACACACACACACACACACACACACACACACACACACACACACACACACACACACACACACACTAATGTTGGTGTCTGCAGTCTTCCGTTGGTCGTCTTCTCTTTCTATTTATTATTTATGTCTTACTAACTTCATTTCTTTTATATTATAATTTTCTCCTATCCAGTTTCCTTCACCGTTCCCTTATTTACGTAGTTATTTCGTTATTCTTTCTCCCCTTCCTTCCTCGCTACCGTCCGTATGTTCCTCCCTCTCTTCCTCCCTCCATCCCTTCCCACCCCATTGCCTTCTATACTCTCAGCCCCTATGTCACTAGTAGGTAAGATAATCTGACCTTTACTGAACACATCATGAGTCTTGTTACCTTCCCTCCCTATCTGTGTCTCCTTAATCATTTTATATATTGAGACAACTACAACAATAATCTTCTTGGTAATAATAATAATATTAATTATGATGA
>JAWZYT010004527.1:47500-55000 GCA_034508575.1 Petrolisthes manimaculis
AGAGAAGTGATAGGGAAAGAGGGAAGGAGGAAAAGTGATAGAGAAAGAGGCAAAGAGGGAAGGAGAAAGGAAAGGATGGAAAGAGAAGTGATAGGGTGGAAGGAGAGAAGTTAATTGAGGAAAAATAATAACAAGGAGAAGGAAGGAAATTAGAGAGGAAAATACAATAAATAGTGGATGAAATGAAAAAAAAATAGACGACTTCTTTCCTCCATCCAAACAAACACATTTCCGCCTTCCTTTTCCACTCTTCACAGAAATCGGTGTCAGTCTAAAAAATAAAGTGGAAACTGCGGTATATATCTCTTAGCCCTATCTCCTCTTTAACTCTCTCTCTCTCTCTCTCTCTCTCTCTCTCTCTCTCTCTCTCTCTCTCTCTCTCTCTCTTTAATCATCTATTTAATTATGTCATTCACTTTCATTATCTTTCCATGTACCCTTTATCTCTCCTCTTCTTATCTCTCTCCATGTACTTCTCGACCCCTCCTTCTCCCACCCCTCTCCTTTCCTCTCTCTATTTTTTTATCACCCCTCTCACACTCTTCCTCTCCCCCGAAGTCAAAAATGTGGTTCACGCTCCATCAGACATCAAATTGACTCCGTTTATATGACGCCGTTTGTTGAAAGTTAAGTTTTCTCCCCTCCCTCCAGTCCCTACCCTCCCCCCTCCCTCTCCCTTCCCCCCACTCCCTCTCCCCTCCCTCACTCCCTCTCCCTTCCACACTCCCTTCCTCGGATTTTGTACATTTGGTTCTAGAGGGGAGAAGAGGAGGTAAGGAGGAAGAGAAGAGTAGGAGGATTGGGAGGAAGGGGAGGAGGGTGGATAAGTAAGAAAGAAATGGGTTAAGGGCAGTGGAAAGGAAGAGATGAATGCTGGATGAGGAGAATAACAGCAAATAAAATGAGAAAGGATGAGTGAGTGAGTGAGTGAGTGAGTGAGAGTGGAGACCAGGGACGGAAAGAGAGGAAGTGTTAACCATCTATAGACGTAACGTGAAGGAAGGAGAAGACATACACGTTACAATATAATGTTATGAAGAGGAAGGGAAAGGAGCATAACTGAGATAATGGAAAGCAAAGGAGAGATGAAAAAGAAGAAATGGAGGAGGAGGAGGAGGAGGAGGAGCAGGAGGAGGAGCATGCAGGAGGAGGAGGAGGTGTTGGTAGCTGGTAAGGAGACAAGCAAAGAGGGAGTTGAGGGTAAGAGGAGGAAGATGGAACGAAGGAGAGTGTGGTTATAAGGTATACCGACTTAAAAAGGAGGAGGAGGGGGAAGAGGAAGTGGTGGGAAGGGAAATTGGTGAAAGGAGAGGAGAGGAGAGGAGGGTGAAGGAGAGGGAAGGGAAACTGGTGAAGGGAGAGGAAAGGAGGGTGAAGAGGAAGAGAGAAGGAGGGAAGGGAAACTGATGAAGGGAGAGAAGACAGAGATGATGATGAGGAGGAAGGGTAGGTAAGGGAAATTGGTGGAGAGAGAGAGAGAGAGAGAGAGAAGGTTTCCTGAGGGTAAGGGGAGCGAGATGGAAGGGGAGTGGCTGTGGTCGTTGGTGGTGTTATGGTTGGATTTATGACGTATTTACCAGAAACATCATACCACTTTCGAGTTGTGCCAAACATACCAATGAAAAATAAACCCCAATATTCTAAGATCCATTTCGGCTCCATTAGCGATGAATATATGTATGAAATAATTTACTGTTGGACTACAAAGCGAAATATGTTATTTTTGACCATTTCTATTCATAGGTCTGAGGCACATGCATTATACATTTTATTTTTAAACAGGGGCTTGGAATGATACATACACACTTACACACACACACACACACACGCATACATACATACACACACACACACCACACATACATGCACACACACACACACACAAAAACACAATAAAAAAAAAAAAAAAAAAAAAACATTATAACAGAATAAGACATATAATTAGCTAAATTTATTGCCAGTGTGGCTTTGAGAGTGATAGGTGTTTATTGCATTCTATAATCAACCTTGTGATTTGGGTACATAGATACACAGTAGTAATTTGTGGACAAACAAGTGCAAGGATCAGAATGCCCACTTCAAATCTGTGCTTGTAGCAACACACACACACACAACACAAAACACACAACACAAACACAACACACACACAACACAACACATATATACAAACAACACATATATACAAACTACACATATATACAAACAACACACAATCAACACACAAACAACACACACACTCACAGAAAACGAATATGACCAATGTGAGAAAAAAGAGAAAGAAGACAGTGAGGGGAGGGAAGATGAGAAGGAGACAGAGATGAGAGGAAGACATGCAGAGATGAGACGAAGACGTGGAGGGAAGGGAAGGGAAGAGAAGGAGGGAGGGGGAAGGGAAGGGAAGGGAAGGGGGGAGGGGGAAGGGACTCGATAGCAGGCCAGGCTGTTCCCTTCAAGAGCCGTGGTGAGAGGGACGGAAGCCAAGATATTGTTATTGACTGACGGAGCTTCTGAGGGCGAGGGGAGAGATAAAGGCGAAGACAGGAGCTAGGATAGAAGGAGGAGACGGGAGGATGAGACAGGAGGATGGAAGGAGGAAGAGGAAGATTGAAGTGAGAGATAAAGGCGAAGACAGGAGCTACGATGGAAGGAGGAGGAGGAGGAGGAGGAGGAGGAGGAATATGGAAAGGAGATGAAGGAAGAATGATGGAGGGAGGAGGATATATGGGAGATGAGATAAAGATAGAAGGAGGAGGAGGAGAAGGAGGATGGAAAGAAGATGAGAAGATGAAGGTAATATTGTAACAACAAAATTACAAGAGAAGGAAAATGAGATGAGGAAATGAAGGGAGGCTGAAGGGGAAATGCTATGGGATTATGGAGGGATGACGGGAGAATGGAAGGAAAGGAGATGATTGAGAGACGAAGGAAGGAAAGAATAGATACAGACAGGGAGATAAAGGGATGGATGGATCGCAGGAAGGAAAATGGAAGGAAGACACTAAGGATAACATAAATACAGGAAGATGGATGGATGGATGAATGGATGGATGGATGGATGGATGGATGGATGGATGGATGGATGGATGGATGGATGGATGGATGGATGGATGGATGGATGGATGGATGGAAGGAGAATGAGAGACACGAAGGGTAGCAGAGATACAGGAAGATGGATGGATGGATGGATGGATGGATGGATGGAAGGAAAGAAAATGGAAGGAAGACATTAAGGATAACATAAATACAGGAAGATAGATGGATGGATAGATGGATGGAAGGAAGAAAGGAAGGAAAATGGAAGGAAGACACTAAGGATACCATAAATACAGGAAGATAGATGGATGGAAGGAAGGAAAATGGAAGGAAGACACTAAGAGGGAGGGATGAAGGCCATTGATGTAAGGCTGGAGGAATGAAAGGAGGATGTTTTAGGAGATGAGAAGTCGAAATGGTGAAGGGGGGTTATGAGGGGGGTTATGAGGGGGTTATGAGGGGGGTTAGCAGGGTAAGTGGAATAGAGGCGGCGTGAAGGGAGACCAGAGACAACGGAGGAAGGATGAGAGGAAACCAGAGAGACATGAGAGGAGAGAAGGCAACAGGGAATAATACGAAGGGAGGAAAGGAGTGTCTTGAATGATTGAAGGAGTAGACGAGAGATAGGACGATTCGGTAGGAAGATGAAATGCAAGAAGGATGGTTGATGAAAAGACGGTGAAGGATAGAAAATTGCAAGGGAGATGAGAGGGGAAGATGGAAGATGGGGCGGTGGATGGTGAGGAGAGGTATGATGGGGAGGTGGATGGTGAGGAGAGGTATGATGGGGAGGTGGATGGTGAGGAGATGAAAGATGGGGAGGTGGATGGTGAGGAGAGGATTGAAGGCTGAATGAAGGGAGATGAAACACAATAGAAAAAGGAAATAGATTAACAGAATGAGAATGCAATAATGTGCATATGACACACAGGATGTTAATGCACAATGTGACTTAGCAAGTTAAGAAAACACACACACACACACATACACACACACACACACACACACACACGCCCACGCCCACACACACATACCGACACACACACACACACGAAAGATAAAAAACCACATGACAATAGCCTAGAGCAAAACTTGTCAAAACAAACACACAATTCCCATCGACTAAGGAAGAGAAAAAAAATCGACACAGCAGCTCAAACCTCCCTCCTCCCTTCCTCTTACCTCTCTCCCTCCCGCCCTCTCTCCCTCCCTCTCTCCCTCCCTCTCTCTCTCTTACCTCCCTCCCTCCCTCTTACCTCCGACAAGACAGAAAAGAAACACCGGCCCCAATACTCAACTCACCATTCTTTTGAGTCAATTAATTAAAACGCATTGTCCCTCTTCCTACCAAACAGTCGCACGGCATGGAGGAGAAAAGTGAAGGGGAAAATAATGAGAGAGAGAGAGAGAGAGAGAGAGAGAGAGAGAGAGAGAGAGAGAGAGAGAGAGAGAGAGAGAGAGAGAGATGAGGAGATGCGAATAATGTAGGAGAGAAAGATTCGAGAGAGAGGGATATTAGATAGAAAGAGAGAGGGGGAGTAAGATCACAATAATGTGTATGGAATAGAAGAAAGATAAGTAATGAGTTATGTGGAAGAAAATACAAGAGGCATGAATGGGACGATAGTTGGGAAGGGGATGGCAGGAGCATGGAGGTGGAAGGAGTGAGGTAGAATTAGGATTGGGAGAGAGAGAGAAAGAAAGGTGAAGGAGAGAGAGGGGGTGGGGGAGAGAAGAGGGGAGAGAAGAGCAAATGCAGGGACAGAGGAGAAGGAAAAAGGGTACGAATGTAGTGAATGGGAGATACCTAAAGAGTGGATACGTATGATGGGGTGGGTTGAAAAATGAGTGAGTTGCAGAAGGATTCAACAATTGCAACGAGTTGATCTTCACATTGCAAAGCACCTCCGCCAGACGCTTGCACTCGGCCTTGTTGTCGTCATCAGCAGTGGGGCAGAAATGCAAAGCAAACTGGAACACAATGGTCTCATTATTTCTCGGAGACTATAACGATGGACTGCTGCGTTGGGGAAGGGAGAGGGGAGGGGAAGGGAGGGGGGAGTGGGGAGGGGTGAAGAGGAGAGGAGTGGGGCGGAGGGGAGAAGAGAGAATGCGTGATGAGGAGAGGGGAGGAGTGGTCGGTAGAGGGCCTGTGATGGGGATAGGTGGGGAGAATATGTGGAGAAGATGGGAGAGGAGAAAAGGGGAGGAAGGAGAGTTGGAGAGGGTCTTGCTTGGTTGGAGGGAGGAAAGGAGGAAAGCTGAAGTAGGAGAGGAGAGGAAAAAAGAAGAGATGGAGAGGAGAGAGGACGGAAAACTAGGGAAGGCCTACAAGGGAGGAGGGAAGAGCATGAGTAGGAGAGAGAGGGGAAAGAGGGATGAAGAAAAGACCTTTGTGTGGCAGGAGAGGTGGAATAAGAAGGAGAGGAGAGAGAATAGGATGAAACTAAATTTGGGAAAGGAGGATTTGAAAGAGATCTAGATTAGGAGAGAGAGAGAAGGTTGATGAAAGGGGAGAAGGAAGGAAAGTACAGATGATTGAGAAGGAGAGGATGAGTAAGAGAGAAGGTTATAGAAGAGGAGAGAGAGGCGTATGAGGAGTGGGAGGAAATGGGGTTTAAGATGATGGGAGAGAATCAGAGAGGGTAGAATATGAGTAGGAGGGAGCAGAGGGAAACGGGATTAGATACACTCCAGTTTGAGGAAAAGGGAAGATAAAAACATGTTGAGGTGGAGAAGGTGGGACGTGGGTTATGGTGGGAGTAGATACATGAACAGCATAAGTAAATAGGAGAGAGAAAATTGAGAAAGAAATAACACTGAAGGTTGGAAGTGAGATGAGACTTTGTTTACATGGAAGGAGTAAAGGGAAGGGGAAGAAAGTTGAATGGAAAGAACAAGTTTAAAAAGAGATGACATGGGGATAAAGATCAATGGAGGTAAAAGGGAGATGGACAATGGATGGAGAGGAATTAGAAGTAAGAGGAGTACAGTAGAGATATAAGAATACCGGTACTATGCTTGAAGGAGTGAGGAGGGAGGGAGAGAGTGAAGGAATAGGGAAGGATAGAGAGAGAAAGGAGGGAGGGAGGGAGAAAGGAGCTGGGAGGAGGAAGAGGAAGGAGGGAGGGAGAGAGAGATGCCAGGAGGAGTTGTAGTGGAGGAAGGACGACATGAAATTGAAGTGGATGAGGCTGGAGTTGGAGAGGGACTGAGTTGATGAGGAGTGGGAATGGCGTGTTGTGCTTGGCAATGGAAGAGGGGGGTTGGGGTGGAGGTTGGTGGTGGGGAGTGGGGGTGGAGGGATAGTAGGAGCTTAGCTTGGGGAAATGATTTAGAACCAAGGGGGCTGGCTGACGCGTGCTTGCCGGGGACGTGGAGTAGATGCATCCAGGGCTTGAGAAGGGATGGCAAGGCAGAGGAGGGAAGGAAGGAAAGGGGAGGCATGATGGAATGACGTATACGATATAGAAGGATAAAATAATAATAGTCTTACTGTTAGGAATGAATGGAGGGATGGAAAATGGAGATGGAAAGAGATAATGAGGACATATAATTATAGAGTTGGTGGTGATGGTGGTGGAAAATGAATCTGGTATAAATGGAGGGATAGAAACTGGAGATGGAGAGATGAGGACACATTATTATACAGAGGTGATGGTGGTATAAAATGGATCTAGAATAAATAGACTAATGGAAACTGGAGATGGAGAGAGGGGATGATGATGACATAATATAGATGTTGTTGGTGGTGATGGAAAATGGTGTTGAAGATGACAGATGAGTTAGATGGAGGGGGGCGTGGAGACAGAGAGTGCATGGAGAGTATCTTTATAATTGTGATGAGGAGAGAAGAGAGAAATATGAGGAGGAACTAGGAAACAGAGAAATGGAAGGATAGAAGAAACAGAGGAGGAGGAGGGAGTAGGTAGTAAATATAGAGAAAGAAAAAATAGACGCAAGCAGGGTAGAGAAAAAAAAAGATGAGATAGGTTGTGGAGAAGGCAGGAGGAAGCAAGCAGGTAAGCAACGAATGAAAAGGACGAAAGAAAAAGGGCAGGATGAAAGCAAGAGAGAGGAGATTGAAGGGGGGAGACAGAAGAGGACACGGGGATGTGAGGAGGTAAAGAATGAAAGAGGTACAGTAGGTGTCCTCCCCGGAACAATAGACAAGTGTTTACCTCTACAACTCCTGTGTACAGAATAAGCAGCTACACCAAGAGCCTTCTTACCCACGTCATATGTGTGGTTGCACGGGGGAAGCTGTTCCACGATAATCACACTATATTTTATCCTCTCGTATAATACACCGGGTACACATAAGCTTCTTCCAGCGTATATGCACCTTGTAGTGTTGAAGGATTAAAGTTCACTCATCTTGCATCGTGAGCGTCTTATAATTTAATCATTCTGCAACCTGTGCATTTTTTAACTTAAGGAGTGTGAAACACATTATTATTGTTTTTT
>JAWZYT010004527.1:60000-75000 GCA_034508575.1 Petrolisthes manimaculis
GTTATAAGGCCGATGATAACGACACTCATCCTTACGGTGTTTAATAATGAGCGACGAGATGGACACATAAACGCTTGTCGACTGCTAAAGACAACTCTCAACTTATTGATTTCGAAGAGGGTTGATTCTGCGACTGTCACGTCCCCTTGTGTGAGATTGGAGACGCCGCTACGGACACAGAAAGGGCGTTGCGTGTACAGACCTTCAGGTGGTTCTTTGTAGGCGTGGTGGTGGTGGTGGTGGTAGGGGCAGCCTGTCCGCGCCCCTCTCACGAATAATTACAAGAATCTAAATTTCCGCTGATACACGGGTCTGGTTGTTGTAGCCCCGACCGGAGTCATGTCGGGTTGAGGCTCCAGCCATCCTTCACGCAGGGGCGGGGTGGGGCGGGGCGGGGCGGGGCGGGCTGGCCACGTGTACAGCCAGCGGCTAAAGTTGTGACTCTCCTTCTCTCCACTACGAGTTGTACCTCCTTCTTGTTCTCCACTGAAGGGCATGTGTAGGCTCAAACCTACTACTAAGTTTGAGCCTACACATGTCATGCCCTTCAGTGACGCATGTTGTTCATTATCCTAAGTTACATTACTCTTCTTGCCTTCCAGCAAGAGGTGTGTGTGTGTGTCATTACCTGCCCTTCAGTTTTATCTCATCTTTTTCCCTGCAGGAGTGAAGATATCATTTCAGCAATCGTGTTTCACTCTGTATGTCTCTCTTCCTGACCTGTACATTCTCTCTCTCTCTTTCTCTCTCTCTCTTTCTCTCTCTTTCTCTCTCTTTCTCTTATACCCTTCTTCCATGCAGGGCTGAGAACATAAAATTTTAGCGATCGTGTATAAATAATGTAGGCGTGTCTGTGCTTCCTTGAGCCTTCAGTAAGTGTGTAGTCATAATGATCATGTAAATTCAACCCCCGTCTTTCCTCGTCTCCTTCAGTAACTCTATAGCTTCAACTTTATGACCATTGTTGTTTGGGTTATGCAAATGGAGGGAGGAAATCGCGTGTGTTCTATCATGTTCATGCATATACAAATAATGCTGGCTTTACCTGTACACATTTTCACATCCTCATCCTCCTCATCATCATCTTTATCCCTCATATGATTGTTATGTTTATCTTTTTATTTTATTATCATTGTCATCATCATCAACATCACAGGCAAAACTTCATCATTGTCATCATACACATTATTATCATTATCCATATTATTTTCGTCACCATCATTATCATCGTCATATCCTCATTATCCTCATGTATGATTGTATGAGAAATGTGTGTTTGCCGCAACCTGTACTTTAGCGTATGACCCTGATTTAATGAGCAGGTGAAGGCAGGCAGGCAGGCAGGCAGGCAGGCAGGCAGGCAGGCAGTTGAGAGAGGGAGGTTGGACTATATAGTAGAAGTTTAGGGGTGGTCGGTATTCCTAATCTAGCCTCGAAAGACTACGAATGGCTGACTATAATATTCTCGTCAGTCTGTATTGGGAGTAGGGTCTAATCTTTACGTATTTTAGGCAGTAAAGTATATCTACCTTCTTCGTGTAATAAAATCGGAAATGAGTTCGAGGTATTACTTCGTGACAAGATGAGGTGGTTCACGGTAGTTAGTCATTGAACCTCAACACGGAACCAGCCTGTTGTTTCTTCAACCCCGGTGTCGAGTCAATGCCTAATTAGTAGTTGAGTCTTGAAAACGACCCTCACCCTCATAAACCATGGCAATACAGATAGAAACGTCCGGTGTAACAAAGTGTTAAGTGACTGCCGCTCGCATGGTCGGGAATCCCATGCTCCAGTGAGGCGGTGTTGACCCTTGGGGTGGGAGGTGAGGGAGGAAGACGCCGCCCGCACCCCCTTCATATTACAACAACAATCTAAACACAATCCCTGTGGAGTAGGTTTGGTTCAGTGTTGTCAATACGCCCGGGCCTCCACTGCGCACACAAACCGCGCACCTTCCATTCCCTTAGTTCGTGTGCGTCAGAGCTACAATTTTCAGCCCCTACAATAACCACGACAAGGAGGGGGGGAGTTCGTTCAACCTGAATTATTGTCCCTTCCGTCTCTGATAGGGGTAAAAAAGGGCGATTTATTGGTGAAAAACGCTGTCTTTGGCATCCCTGCACACCCGGGTAAACATGAGGCCCCCATAATTCATGAGGTAATTACTAGTAGTCATCAGTTTATTCGCCTAATTAGCAAGATCCAAGCGTCGGCCAAGACACATATAATGATAATTACACCTTTGTATTGACAGGGCGCATGTATCATCCCTGAGTGGCTTCCCAATTCACATCTTTTCACAGGGAATCGACCCGTTCTTAAATCCTTCACCGGATAATTATTTTCATCTTGTTATTATCTCTGGATTAGGAGTTATTTACCAGGGGTGCTGATGCCTTCCGATGTGAGTAGGAGGGGGAAGGAAGGAAGGAAGGAAGGAAGGAAGGAAGGAAGGAAGGAAGGAAGGGGGACATGAAACGCGGGACTCCACCTCACTTTCGTCTATTTATACATACGCGTGCAATTTTCCTTATGGCTTCTTATTTAATAGGAACACGAAATTGGCTCTCTTCGTGGCCCGAGTGACTGGTGCGTGGGACAAGGAATTTATCGCGGTGCTGTAAACCCCTGACAGGAATGTGGACTATCCTAGAGAACTCAGACCTCACCACATTTTTCTAATAACCACAATGGACGTCTGAGTATAACTATGATAATGTACCCTCGGGATCCTTCCTATTTACATGTCTCATAATACTTGGAGCTTTTGTGGACACGTACATGAAGACTCTATACAACTTATTATAGAACTTATTGTCAATCTTGGTTATATATATAATTGGGGAATAAATCTCGAACAGGAGTATATTGGGAAACTTAGATTCTACGGTATTATTCCACTGTAAACAAATATGTGGATGAGGGGAACACTCCTATCTAACCTAAGAAGCATTTTTTTTTTATTGGTGGTCATACGAGTCTACAGAATTTATCACTGTGCCGTAAAGGCCTGACGTGAATGTGGAGTGCCTCTGGGATGTCTGAGGCTCCGCGACATTTTCTAATAAGCAAAATGGGCGACTATACGGGATCCTATCGTATACTGAAGCTCTTGTGTCTTTTACAACGCTCGAAGGGACTCGGGGATCGCGCAAGAGGGAAATAAAACGCGACGCGGACCATGCATTATAACCCCGGTACTTGGGCGCTCCTCCTCCTCCTTCCTTCTCTCTCTCTCTCTCTCTCTCTCTCTCTCTCTCTCTCTCTCTCTCTCTCTCTCTTTCTTCTTTCCTTCCTTCCTTCCTTCCCTCCATCGTTCCTTCCTTCCTTCCTTCCCTCCATCGTTCCTTCCTTCCTTCCTTCCTTCTTTCTTTACTTCTTCCCTTCCTTTCCAATCGTCTTGCACATATTGGTCCTCAGTTTTCAGTCCTTATAGATGATCAATACTCAAGTCTTGAAATATTCAGTGCTCACTACTCGTACACATATATACTTTACGGATGATTTCCACTATTCCCTAAGCACTATCAGGTTCATATTCTTATTTCCCGAGACTTGTAATACTCGGTTCTCACTCTCCACACACACCAAGGTCAGCTCTCATACTACCATCTCCATACACTCTGATATACATGTATTGTAAGCATTATAAGTAACAGACATGCAGTGAAATTATCGGAATAGAGAGTTGATTCTCCAATTGTGTGTCTCGTATACATACTGTAAATATAAACTCTCCCCCTCCGTCATTGTACAATCGCAATGTCAGTTCCTCTCCATTTCTGAGTTTTGAGCTGTTGAAATATTTTTTTAAAGAGAAAAAAAAACATTACAGCAATATTCCATCAACAACAATAACAATAACAATAACATTACCATCATATCAACATATCAACAACTACAACCTTTACACAAGAGCATCAACAAGGGTGAGAGGGTTATGACACACCAGCTTTTCCACCCTCACCAACACGACACACACCGGTATATGCATGTATGTATGTATGTATGTATGTATGCTCAGGTCGGCAGGAGCAGCAGCAGCTAGGGAGACGAGGTGGAGGATTAACGAGTGTCCTCCTCTTTACCTTACGGCTTCATGTACGAGCAGCGGGGGTCGTTGTGCCCTGTATGATTTTTACGGCCAGTGTCTTACCGCCATCCTCCGGGGCCGCTCTGGCGAATAGTGACGAACACTTCTAAGTTATTGCTCTGAATTTCATCTGCGGGGCTGAAGAGAGCACGGGGCAAGAACCAGACATGCTAATATCACCCCTTATGGTCCCTTGGTCTAATGGTGTTTGTCGCTTGTCTGCCGGTGCCCGCGTCGCCCCTCCGTGCCTCTGACTAATGGGTATTTCTAATGTGCAGAAGGAGTAAAACTTGGGAGGGGAGGGGAGGAAGGAAGGAAGGAAGGAAGGAAGGCTGGGGATGCTCTCTTCTCTCCTCACTCTAGCACAGTTCACGTCAGACCATCTTTTCGGGTGTGGTGTTGGGTAGGACTTTAAGGAAACCTGTGTTGTAGTCAGAAAATTGGAGGTAAATGAGTCCTTCAAATATTGCCACGAAACACAACCTATATAGTAGGAGCTTGTTTCGTGGCATAGTAAGGAGGAATCAGAAGTCACCCATTTTCATACACGATCACAGTGACTTTAACCTTGGTGACTGTGTACAGTTGATCTGCTAATACTCTTGCCTATTGAGCTGTTTGTTTACCGAACACCATGTTTGCCTACGTAGGCTATAGACCTATACACTTTCCTACCTACTCGTTACCTATCTATCTACGATACTTATACCTACCTTTCTACCTCAATACATAAATACATGCATATACCGGTACCAACATACATACCACCCCACCTACCATACTGACTACCTACCTACCTACAGTACCTACCTAGCTACCTACCTGCATGCCAGGATCTGGTTAATTGCCACTTGCTTACCTGGCTTGGTAAGGTGGTCTCGGTTTGTAGCTATTGAGACCATTACTTGTTTGTTTTACCTTTGTTTTATTACTTTGTGTTTGTATTTGGTTAATGTATGTTTTTTTTTATTTATCTAAGCTTGGGTATGTGTGAGTGTTTTAACGTTTATTTTACATTTTTACTCTACCCTAATGCTTTTCTCGTTGAAATTCGACATTATTTCCGTTTTGATTACGTACTACGACACTGTTGCAACAATTCATCATACTGTACATACAATTTCCCTCAGTCACAATTGCTGACAAGATTTTATTTTTAACCCCTCCTTGGACATGGAATAGATGGAATAAAATACATGAAGGGGTCGAGTTTCCATTAGGTATGATATTCGTCTGTGTTATTCACATTGAATTTGTGGCAAAACAACCAATCAACCAATCACATTTTGTTTCAGTTCCAACCGACTAATATATTCTATTTAAATTACAATCCCGTATTTTACTTATGTTCCAATTAACAAATCATGCATTATATTTTTTTCAAGTATTAAATCATGTACTTTATAGTATTCCCCTTTAAACATGTTTCTTCCCCAACCATACTTTCTATATTTTCTTACCCTCACTCGAATTCATTATGAGATTAATCCCATCAGCAGGTTGGTATAGTTTGATTGATGATCACAGGAAAAAATGAAAAAAATAAACTAAGAAATGAAGGAAAAAAGAAAGGAAGGATGGAAGAAATGATGGAAGGAAGGAAGGATGAAAATAGGAAGGAAGGAAGGAAGGTTTGGTGAGCTGCATGTATGTATAATGTCTGGTCGGAGCGAGGGATATACACCAACGCTCTTTATGATTCCTCAGATTGGACATGAATCCATAATATGCATTGCAAATCACGCAGCACGCAGATTAAAGAAGAGAGCCCTCCGCCGCGCCTGTCGTTATAAATTATAATAAATACGCGGTTATAAAAGTTTAGTGTTTCCTGAAGCATCATGGGAGTCGAGGCGCGGTGTTCCCATGTACACGGCCAATTGAAACCTCCTCCAAACCCCCTTCCTTGCCCACAGAACACTTCCTCTATACTATACTATCGTCTATATATATATACCCGTCCTGTAATTTTTGAACCATCGGGAAAACCGTGGACGAAATGCTGCTGCCTCTTGGTCAATGTGGTGTTATCTTGTGGAGGAGCTATGAGTACACTGCAGCTTTTTATAGTTATTTTGTTAACCTTCTCCGACAAAGGCTCTCTGAGTGAATTCCTTTTTGTCTTGTTACTTATATTTTTATTATCTGGATATATATTTAACCCGCTAAACAATGGTTTCTGATACTAACTCACTGTGGAATAGAGATAAAACATTCCTATTGTTATGGTTGCTCTCTTGTACCCAATATGTTTATCAGTGATGCTGTACACACAAAACGTCTGTATTCTCTTATGCATAATTTCTTATAATTTTGTTCTTCATGCTGTAATAGCTTTTTTTATGCTTTAATATATAGTTATCTTTGTCTACATATCTGATATATCTAGTGTAAATGTAATATAATTGTAATATATTTTAATATTTATTACCGATCCTGGAATATAAATTGAGACTTAATATAGCATTTCAATTTTTCGACGTAATTTCCTTGTCAATCCACCACTCTTCACAATATATTTTCCGACTCGAGTTTCTGCTTTATATTTTTACTTTGTACTGCCCGCTAAAATGCCCCTCCTCCCCCCACCCACCCACCCCCCTGCCAGCCCCCCCCCCCCTCCCTGCTGCATGGTGTGTCCTGAGGGTTGGAGGTTCGGGTGACGTTGATGTCTGTGTATCGGCTTTTATGTTGGAGAAATTAGCGGTGTTCAGTGCTTGGTTCCCCGAGTTAATGCCCGGGCTGTGTCTGCCAGTATGTGCTGTGTGTGTGTGTGTGTTTCGGTCGCTAGGCTTCATCTGCCTCACACACACACACACACGCAAACGCACACGCACACACATAGTCCCCCTTATGTACGATGTAGTTATTATAGGTAAATTTAAAATAGATGTACCAAGATTCCTCCAAACTATGGCAGAAAAACAGACGACCTCAAAGTTACTCATGCAGGGAATCTGTTTCTTGGCATACTTTTGAGGATTCAGTAACACCAAAATTTGACCACATCAGTGTGTTTCCTTAAGGCGGGGTCTGTTACTGTCGAAACTTGGAAGCCACGGAGACCTTCATTGAGGATCCTATGATCGTGTATGAAAACTGGAGGCTTCTGATTCCTCCTGACCATGCCACGAACCTAGCTCCTTTCATATAGGTGTGTGTATGTTTCGTTGCAATATTTGAAGGACTCATTTATTTCCAATTTTCTGACTACATCACAGAGTCCCTAAAGTATCCTACCGACGCGTCTGCTCTATTATAAAACCCCATAAGATGATCAATTTATTATCCAATTTACTACTTGTACTTACATGGATTGTAATCTGTACTCCATGTGGATGGTAATATATGCATTTCATGAATCGTCTCTTACGTTATATTATACTCAACATGGATCGTACTATTACTGAGTCTCTGTTATTTATTTGATATATATTAGGTGTGTTATATATTTTACTGTATATATAGCGTATGTTTTATTATTTAATTTTGTGTGTTTTGTCTGGAATGTATAGTTGTCTGTTTCTTCCATGATGTATGCTGTGTTATGGTATACAGTTACAGGGTGTTATAACATAAAGAAGACTGGTGGAGAGCTTTACAGTGGCTTGTGATAGTCGGTGATTGGGAGTATATATTATGTAGACAAAAAAAAAAAAAAGCATGATAATAATTGTATATAGAGGAAATGGGGGTCGGTATGTAACTTATTGGTAAATAGAGATGTTCATGAAATGTTTGGGAAATTATATTTAAGTACATTGTGGTATCACTGGACGAGAGAGAGAAATACTACGAGTGTGAAATATAAGTAAAAAAAAAAGTGCAGCCCAAGAGAAGAAAGAGGCAAGTATGTATACGATGGAAAATCACAGTAAGAACACAAATAGTTAAAATAACGTACAGGTGGCGGAAATAATTTTGCATAAGGGAGTCTTGACGCCTATACATTATTATACGGTTGTGAAAAAAGGAAAATGGGTTACTGATGATGATGATGATAATGATAATGTGAGAGCAGGTGAGATGGATATACAGAAAAATGCCTGTAAGTTGGGTATTAGAAAATCACTCTACAAAACGGAGGGGCTGAATGAGAGGAAATATCAGGGTAAGAGCTAGGGAGGCAAGAGACTATTGAAAGTGACTATTTATATATATTCATACATACATACATAGAAGCAAATATTACATGCATCCCAGAAAAGTAAAGTAATCCTGTTTTGACTCTAATTTGGAGCAACTAGTATTAACCATCCAATTTGTTTACTTGTATATTTCTTAGTACGCAAACTGAGGGCTTCTGATTCCTCCACACTATACCAGGAAACACGTTACGTTGACCCGTGCAGTTTTACGTAATCCTAACCAGTCGTTTCGTCGGATAGTTTGGTGGAATCGGTATACTCCATTTCACCCTTAAAATCTTGGAGACGTACTGTAGGCTATAGATGACGTCGGAGAAAATGAAGTATTGACGATATTGATGACGAGCCAATCACGGTGTTTACGTCGTCCTCGTCGTTTTGTGTACAATTTTATTCATTATTATTATTATTATTATTATTAATTTTTATTTTTATATTTATTTATTTATTTATTAGTAGTAGTATTCTTATTATATTTTTTACCTATTCGGTGTGGAGATGAACCCTTCGTCCCAAACAGGACTCCTTTACTTGAGGGTCTAGGGAGAAGGACGGGGAGGGAAGGGAAGGGAAAGAATATATAGTTGTTAATATTGATGATGACGACGCCCTTGGTAAATGAACGGGATAAAGTGGGTAAGGCTGAGGTAATATTATGAAGGATTGTATATGTATACTTTTGGTACATTGGAGCACATTGATTCCTTTAAAGGGAGAGAATACTGTTGGTACTTTGGAGTGCCTTGATTCCTCCAAAGTATGCCAGGAAACGGGACCAGATTAACAAAAATAATGGTGGTCTGTTGCTGGGACTATAGTTTGGAGGAATAATTATCTCCAAAAATATCAAAACTATACCCATCCCTTTAAGAGTATATATGCCAAGAATACTACTGATGATTCCTCCACACTACGCTGGGAAACATGTAAGTATAGGCTACCTCACTATATACTAAGGGAGAATCTTGTTTGTTAGACTAGTTTGGAGGAATCTGTAGCCTTCCTTCCTCTTGACCGACACTAGATTATTATATACCCAAGCCGATCAAAACATATGAGGACCAGACTGTGTTAGTGATGCCATAAATAATGTACTATATTGAGAGAGAGAGAGAGAGAGAGAGAGAGAGAGAGAGAGAGAGAGAGAGAGAGAGAGAAGGAAAAAGAGAAAATGTGTGTTATGTGCGTGAGAGAGAGAGAGAGAGAGAGAGAGAGAGAGAGAGAGAGAGACAGAGAATGTATGCTGAGTGTGAGAGATTTTTGATTGAAGAACAAAAAATAATGTTGAGGAGGAAAATGATCATATATAAAGATAGGCCACTATATGATGATGATGATGGAGAGGAAGACTTATGGTAAAGATAAAGAAAGTCGAAAATGAAAGTGAATGAAAATGCAGTGACAGTAAGGTGTATTCAAATCAAATCCTTCACCTATACACCCTCATTCATTCATGCACTGATCTTTAATTCATAATCTGTCCTTCAATCATTCATTCACTTAATTGTAATTCATTCGTGCATTCATTTCTTCATTCACTTGTAATTCATATGTATTCCTTCATCCTTCATGCACTCACTCACTCACTTGTAATTCATATTAATTTATTCATTCACTTACTTATAAATCATTCACTTACCTACTTATAATTCATGCATTCATTCTTTATAATTTATTAATTCATTCACTTACTTATAATTTATTCATCCATTCACTTACTTATAATTCATTCATTCACTTACCTACTTATAATTCATTCATTCATTCATTCACTTACTTGTAATGTATAAACTGAGTACGGCAATTATATCACGGTTAAAGGAATTAGCAACTACCAAAGTCAGCGATTTCCGCCTCCCTAATTAAGTTGAGTTTTACTTCCCCACCAAAAGCCGGCGGCCATGTTGATGACGTCACGCCCCCGCCCTTCAAAACAAAACAACATCCATTTTTCCCTTCGCATAAAATCACGATATTAGTTTGATTCTGCCTTGCATCCTGTCTGTCTGTCTGTTTGTTTCTGCCGGTGGTGCTTGTTCACTGTGGTGCTTGTTCACTGTGGTGTGTGTGTGTGTTGATGTCAGTGATGTATATGAGTTTGTTATTGTTCAGTGGGTTATATTTTAATGAGTGAATGATGTGTTTGTTTGTCATGATAGCTCAGACAGAGTTGAAAATGCTAGCACACGAACACATACATTATATTATTATGCTTTACAGTCTCTAGCAGAAGTATTAACACAAGCAAGCACACACACACACACACGCACACACATTGAAGTAGTGTACGTAAATCACACATATACACACACACGCACACTGTAGTGTATGTAAAACACACACACACGCACACTGAAGTAGTGTACGTAAAAAAAATACACACACTATCCCAAAATCACATTCTTATAAAGTAGTCGAACCTCTTTTACCTTTAGCTTGGAGACGTCATAATCTCTCTCTCTCTCTCTCTCTCTCTCTCTCTCTCTCTCTCTCTCTCTCTCTCTCTCTCTCTCTCTTGCTGGCTGGCTGGCTGGCTGACTTTCTGATTGACTGACTGACTGACTGACTGACTGACTGACTTTCCAACTGGTTAGCTGACTGGGTAAGTGGCTGCATGGCTGGCTGGCTAACTGGCTGATACTGACTGGCTGTTTGACTGGCTGGCTGGCTGGCTGTCTGGCTGTTTGACTGGTTGGCTGGCTGGCTGGCTGGCTGGCTACCTGGATAATTACACCTTCCCTCCCCCCATCACCTGTCACCTATATTCCCACTCATGGAACCCCCGGCTAGAATTTTGAAGCATTCGTATTCAGATAACTTAAACGAAAGAGACCCGAACCAGGTGATTTGAGCCGATCGTGTGCCGTCTGAACCCTCCCCCCCCCCCCCATTTCCTTTCTCTTTATTCCCTCCCCACTCATGTTCCCCCTCAATCTCCTACTCCCTCACTCCTCATTCCCTACTCCTCCCTCTCCCACTCATGCTCCCCTCCCTCTCCTACTCACTCCTCACTCTCCTACTCACTCCTCACTCTCCTACTCACTCTCCTACTCACTCCTCACTCACCACTACAGCTCCCACAACTCAATATCCCTGTCTCCCCACTCCCCTCTACCTCCCTCTCCCTATTCCCCATTCCCCAACCCATTCCCATCCCTCTTACCTTCCCTCTCCCAATCTTTTATACAAGGAAGAAGAGAGATCTTTCTATCTATTCTATTGGTCGTGGATATCCCATAAGAAATTTTAAGGATATAATCTCTTATGTTGTTTAGAGTACATGGATGGATAGAGCTCCAGGCCACTGATTCCTCCACTAAACTATATAGCAAAAATCAAACCACTTGAGATTTCTATATAGTCGAGTCTGTTTTTTCAAGGAAGTGGTTGGAGGAATCATAATTATGCCTCCAGTTTATTTTATTTATCCTTGCAGTCATCACAGGTTCCTCCTAAATTTATTATATAGTACATGCAGACTTAGCCAATGTGAAAGCACCAAGGGACTGAATCATTAAAACAAGCATAAAATAGGATATAATAGGATAAAACAAAAAAGGATGGAATTTATATGTGCTGATATCAATCGGGCCTGAGAGTGTAACGAAATGAGATAGAAAAATGTTTAATAATTGATGAGAGGATGATGAGAAAGGGAAAAGAATAGCGATAGGAAAGAGGATAAGAGGAGAAAGAGAAAGATAGGATAGAGATGGGAAAGAGAAGTAGAAAAGAAAGGGAATAATAAATACAAAAGAAAGGAAGGATAGAGATAGGAAAGAGGATAAGAGGAAAAAGAAAATAGTTATACAAAAAGAAAGGAAGGATAAAGATGGGAAAGAAGATAAGAGTAGAAAGAGAATACAATAATAAATAGAAAAGAAAGGAGATGGGAAAGAGGATAAGATAGAAAAGATTACGTTAATGGAGAGCAACAGGAAGCTTAGAGAGAGAGGGAGGTGCCAGAAAGGTACAATATATCTTATAGGTGTTTTGTAGTGTACCTCTCGCTTCTCCTTTCATTATTTGTCCTCTTCTTTCGCCCCTTTTTCCCTCTTTTCCCCTTCTTTTCCCCCTTTTCCCCTTCTTTTCCCCCTTTTTCCCCCTTTCCCCCCCTTTTCCCCCCCTTTCCCCCCCCCCCTTTTCCCCTTTCATTTACCCTTTTCTTTCCCCCTTTTTTACCCTTTATTTTCCCTTTTTCATTCCCCCCTCTTTTCCAATTTTCTATCCACTTTTCTCTCCCCTATTCTTTTCATATTTCTTTCTACTTCTCTTTTCATTTTGTCTTTCATTTTTTTCCATCATTTCCCTTCTCATTTCTCTTTTCATTCTTTTGTTTTTCCCTTTTCCCCCTCTCCTATTCCCTCATCCCATTCCTCTTCCCTTTTTCCCTTCTTTCCTACTCTTCCTCTCTCCTCTTCCCCCTTCCTCCTCCTCTTCTCTTTTTGCCTACTCCTTCCCCTCTCCCTTTCCCTCCTCCCTTCCTCTTCTCATATTATTTTTTTTCCACTGTCCTCTCCCTTATCTTTCTTCCCCTTTTCCTTTCCCCTATACGTATCTAGTTTCTTTGTACGGTTTAGTCAGTCTTCCTTGTGTCCTATCTCACTTTCTCACATTAATTCTCTTCCTTTCCTTCTCTCCTCCTCCCTTTCTTCTCTCTCCTCCATTCCTTTTCTCCTCCTCCCTTCCTTCTCTCTCCTCCTTTCCTTCTCTCTCTTCCTTTCCTTCTCCCTCCTCCATTCCATCTCTCTCCTCCTTTCATTCTCTCTTCTCCTTTCCTTCTCTTCTCCTTTCCTTCTCTTCTCCTTTCCTTCTCTTCTCCTTTCCTTTTCCTTTTCTTTCCAACTCAACTCTTTTCATTTTCTTATTTCCACACCCTATATGCTCCTTCTTCCATTACATTCACTTCTCTCTCACATTCTCTTCACCTCCACTCACTTTTATTCTCCCTTACGCTGTTTGTTTCTTTTACCCTACGTTCCTTTCTCGCCTCTTATACTTCAGCCAGACCTCCTCCCTGTTTCTCCCTGTTTTCCCTCCCCTGTTTCTCCCTGTATTCACTCCCTTGTTTCTCCCTGTACCCTTCCCTGTTCCTCCCTACATTTACTTCCTCTCCCATTCCCTTTGTACTGTACTGTATACCCTAATGTTTCTCACCTGTCCCCTTACGCTACCTCCCTCTCTCCTACTCCTCCCCTTGTCTCCTAATGTTCCTCACCTGTTCCCTTCCCCTCTCCCCTCACACTCCCTTCCACTCTCCCCTCCCCTTCACCTGTCCCCTCACACTCCCCTCTCTCTCACCCTTCTCTCTCACCCCTCCATCTGTCCCCTCACACTCCCTCCCTCCCTCTCCCCTCCACCTGTCCCCTCACACTCCCTACCCCTCTCTCCTTCCCCCTTCCTCTCACGCACCCATGCACTCCCCACACACACATAACCCACCACTCCTCAATCTTCCCTTCCCACCGCCACCACCAGACTGGATTCGAGGAGAGAGGTAAAGAGTCCAATTTGTCTCTCGGTAATAAGTCACGGGCTGGGAGGGAAACATATCGCCCTCTTGATTACGATGGGATCACAAGACTGAGTCCTCCTGGAATTTTGTCCTGATGAGAAGATGACTGTGATGGCTGACATATTTTTTTTTTTTTTTTTTTTTAGTTTTATTTATATATTTATTTATTATTTTTTATCTTTTTTTTTTACCTCACGGTTTTTTTAGGCAGAATAGTGTGGAGTTTTTTTGTGTTTTTTTCGTGTACATAACTTTGCTTTATCGAAATAAGCACCACCATTGCGGAAAATTGATTGTTCATTCTTTTTTATTAGTTTGCTGATCAAGTTCGTCATTAATTATTTTATTTCCTTTTTACACTTGCCAATTTGTAATTATTTGAGTACCGGTAAGTGGACGTTTAGGTGCTCGAGTTTACTGATAATTTACCGTCCTCTGGGTTTTTGAATAACGTTATAAATTCAATCAACTTCATATGTTCTATATATTTTAATCATTTCTGAGTGTTGTCATATTAAAAATTTCTGAGTGTTGCCATATTAAAAACTACTTTACCACCAAATACGTAAAATAAAATGTATACCGTATACAACGTTCACTCAAATAATTATCCAAATTGAAAAGTGGATTCAGTGGTGAGTCGAGGCTCAATGTAACGTGATGAAGGCAATTTATCTATGAGTTAATAACTGAAGCTCTACCCAGGCAGGAGAGGAGGCTACAGTATCATTCATTTGTAAACAGTAAGGCGTCTATGGATGAAAAAGTTGCATCAGTGGGTCTATTTTCTTCTTGGGTCTATTTTCTTCTTGGGTCTATTTTCTTCTTGGGTCTATTTTTTTCTTGGGTCTATTTTCTTCTGTCTGTTTTCTTCCTCTGTCTGTTTTTTTCTTCTGTCTATTTACATTATGTTATATCGTTGTTGGTTGATTGAAGCTACTGATTCCTCCAGATATTACCACACAACAGACTTCCTGAGTGGTAGCCGTGTTTTGCTGAAGAAATTGGAGGAATCGCTAGCCTTCCTTTTTGCTGACTATATCTCAGTCTACGAGGGCTGAGATACTAATTATAAATTATATGACTCTGCACTGTCTTTAAAATAAACAAATACTAATCATATTTGAAAAGGAAATTGAGACACAGATGAAAACGACAAGAAATTACGGATTAATCGTACATAGAAATTATGAGCTGACTGGTAGGTATACAAAAAGTCCGTACTGGAAGCAGCCATCACATCC